>JAXIVJ010011769.1:0-42499 GCA_036785665.1 Chirona hameri | reverse complement strand
ATAATATATATATATATATATATATATATATATATATTATATATATATATATATATATATATATATATATATATATATATATATATATATATATATATATATATATATATATATATATATATATATATATATATATATATATATATATATATATATATATATATATATATATATATATATATTATATATATATATATATATATATATATATATATATATATATATATAGTATATATATATATATATATATATATATATATATATATATATATATATATATATATATATATATATATATTATATATATATATATATATATATATATATATATATATATATATATATATATATATATATATATATATATATATATATATATATATATATATATATATATATATATATATATATATATATATATATATATATATAATATATATATATATATATATATATATATATATATATATATATATATATATATATATATATATATATATAATATATATATATATATATATATATATATATATATAATATATATATATATATATATATATATATATATATATATATATATATATATATATATAATATATATATATATATATATATATATATATATATATATATATATATATATATATTATATATATATATATATATATATATATATATATATATATATATATATATATATATATAATATATATATATATATATATATATATATATATATATATATATATATATATATATATATATTTGCTTTGATATATATTGAAGATATTGCTTTGATATATATTGAAGATATTGCTTTGAAATTTAGGTATGGATATTGTCCATACTCCGCACTCTCACATATATTCCGTTTTTTCTAATATCTTTGAAAGTTTTGATTTTGTGGGGATTTTTATTTTTTATTTTAGGGGTAAAAAACCCAAAATTGTAAAAATCCGAGATCGCCATTTTAAAGAGAATGCCATTTTGTATCTTTGGTGAATTGCGTTTGCAATTTGTTTCAAACTCTGTTTTCTACGATTTTGCAAATATTTCTCATTTTTTTACCAACATGACGTCATCAAAACATGATTATCTCCCAAACTACTCAACCAATTTCAATTCAAGTTCTACAGCCTACGTATAATTGTTGTAAACTCAATTACCAATTTCTTTTAGCAAGATGCATTGCATGTGTACAAAGTTATTCAAGAAACCTCAGGGGGGGGGGGCTGTCAGGCACGATTGGGATTGAGGGCGAGGGAGGGCCCTGCCTTTTAGGAATAATTAAAGACGTACGTAAAATTAGCAGCTGATTGATATTGCCCAATCTATAATTTTGAGACCCGTCGCATCATAATTGCCTGCAACTTGACAGGTAGGTCCTCCTTGCCACCCTAAACACGAAAAACGTAAAATTATCCTGGAATACGGGCTACTTCTAAAGTTATAACGTTTTATGTTTTGAATGTCTGTCAGTTGAATATCTGGCTAACTTGACGCGGAAAGCTTCCAATTCCTGCGCATTCGTTTCAAGCAAATGAAGACAGACATTCAAAACTTAAAAAATGTATAACTCTGAAAGTATCCCGTGTTTCAGGCTAATCTTACGTGTTTCGTGTTCAGCGTGGCAAGGAGGACATACCTACCAAGTTTAAGGCGATTCTGAGGCGACGGGACTCAAACTGTAGATCTCTAAAACGGTATAACACTGAAAGTATTCCGTGTTCCAGACTAATTTTACGTTTTTTGTGTTCAGCGTGGCAAGGAGGACGTACCTGCAACTTTCAGGAAATTTTGAGGCTACGTGCCTCAAAATTGTAGATTGCCCAATAGATTGATACTACTGGGCAATATCAATCTACTGCTAATTTGACGTAGCTTAATAAAAGAGACAAATATGACGCAGCTATGTCAAATATGTACATTTATTTTGCCTTTGTATATGGCTATTGCTTTCAATATTTATGCTGTTTTCACATGCGTTTTTGTTTGATTGATGTTGGATTAGGCTCTTCTCTTTTAAAATGACTTTTACTGATGTGACCCTCTACTTTTCAACACCATGACCAGGTATATCTTGTGAAAATAATGTTTGTCTGGCTAAAAATTGAAGGTTGTGGTAATCCTAAATTTAAACTCATTTGATTTGGGTCTATGATTATTTGTGGTCTTTTTCCAGCTCAGGATGATTGGTATGCCTTCACGTCTTCCACACACCAAAATATTTATAATATTGTTCAAGTTCTCCATTAAGTGTCAATTTCAACAACATATTTTAGCTCAAAATGTAATATATCTTTTGCCAACCGCGTAAGGGTGCATTCTAATGTTAAATGTGTGACCTATCCAGAACTACGCCCAATGTAAAAAATGCTACATTCAATCTTGTTTTGCTCATGTTTTTATGTAACACCTATAGATTGCCATTTTGTGGGTGTCTGAAATTGAAAAAAATGTTACCCGTTTGTCAGTAAGTAGTGTAGTTCTATAGTGTTTATGACCCAACTGAATATGACCCTACACCCCTGGGTACCTACATAGTCTTTCTCAGTAATTTTGGGATAACATGTTGTACTACCTATTGTTGGATTTTAAATGTTATTTTATGACAAACTTTACTAACATTTTAAAGTTTGTCCTTTTCTGTGTTCATATATTCTTTAAATGTTTTGTTATGATTGTTATTGAAAAATCCTTTGGTGAAAAATCCTTTGGTTTTGCGTACCGTTTACAGTATTGATTTACTTGGGTAGGCATTCACTGGCAATGTTGGGGTTGTAATATTCATGATTGGGGTTGTAGTTTTTGAGGATGCAGTTGTAGCTACAACCCCAAAAGTATATAAAGTTCCGCATGTGCCGCCAAGCATTGAATACTTCCTGGAACCCCCCCCCCCCCCCCCCCCCCCTCCCCCTTTCAAGCCCCTGAAACCGCCTCTGTCATGCAATTTTTATGATATTTCATTAACATCAACTAATTTCCACTTGTTGCAATCACCGTAAACCGATGTAACTCCTTCATACTTGAGGCAGTTAGGAAGAAACCCTGAAGATCGTATTTCCGTATTATCGCCAAATATCGCCTCCGAACACACCGAAAACTGTGTCCTGGAACCGCCTCTGTTCAGATTAAGGACTCAAAATTTGACTCCAAATGCGGTATTCAATTCTATGAAAATTCCCAGAGTTTAATGGGCCTGCTCCCAGCCGTTCTGGAGATATTTGCGAAAAACATGAGGGGGGGGGGAGCGGAATCCGCCCCCCTGTTACAAATACGGTTAACGCACTTGTAATTTAACGAATTTCTTCGTAATGGGGGTTCCCTATGGATACAGGCACATTAATTACACACAGATTGTTGGCTGTTTTCCCAGCTCGGAAATACAGACGCCGCTAAAATATTAATATTTCTCGGGATTTTCCGGGACGGAGGATCCATGCTCACAAGGCACGTGAATTCAACCGCGGACAGACACGAAAACCTTCCTGTGGTTTCGAGTGCAAAACGGACACTACTCAAATAGATGCGTCGCAATCCCATAGATGGATGGATATTTGATTGATAGATGGAGATTTATGGACTTTGACTTGTTGGCTTGTTGGACTTGCTTGACTTGCAAATCGATTTGGACTTGTCGGACTTGTCGGACTTGTCGGACTTGTTGGACTTGTTTGAACTTGTCGAACTTGTCGGACTTATCGGACATGTCGCATTTCAAACTCAAACCAACCCATCTCCGACGCGTAACTATAGCTATTTAACGCACTTGTAATTTAACGAATTGCTCCGTAATGGGGGTTCCCTATGCATAAAGGCACGTGAATAACACAGATTGTTAGCTGCGTTTTCCCAGCTCGGAAATACAGACGCCGCTCACATATTAACATTTCTCGGGATTCCGGGGACGGAGGTTCCATGCTCACAAAGGCACGTGAATTCAACCACGGACAGACACGAAAACCTTGCTGTGTTTCGAGTGCAAAACGGACACTACTCAAATAGATATATAGGAGACTTGCGCCTTGTGCTCGCTCCACGTCGCAATCCCATATATTCGCAATCCGATAGATTACATCCGATAGACGGATGGATATTTGATTGATAGATGGATAACTTTTGTACTTTTTTGACTTGTTGGTTGGACTTGTGGGACTTGTTGGACTTGTCTGACTTGTCTGACTTGTCGAACTTGTCGGACTCGTCGGACTTGTCGGACTTGCATCTCGAACTCCAACCAACCCATCTATGGGCTCCGACACATAGCTATAGCTATTTTAACGCACTTATAATTTAACGAATTTCTCCGGAATGGGTGTTCCCTATGCATAAGGGCACGTTAATTATACACAGATTGTTGGCTGTGTTTACCCAGCTCGGAACTACAGACGCCGCTCAAATATGAATAATTATCGGGGATTCTCCTGGACGGAGGTTCCATGTTCACAAAGGCACGTGAATTCAACCGCGGACAGACACGAAAACTTGCTGTGTTTCGAGTGCAAACGGACACTACTCAAATAGCAAGGGCCATAGAGACTAGGTAGACCCGTCCGGGTTAGGCAGCGAAATGCGTGATGTCACGGGCACGTGATGTCACACGCTCCCTGTTCAAATAGTGTTAAATCGGCCTACTTTCGCATCGTACCATTTGCATACCTTAGGTTCCAGAGGGATCAATTGAGCACTATATGATAGATTGAAACGTCCTCTACAGCTCGCTTTTAGGACATTTTCTCCTAAATTGCAAGGATGAGCCGCTAGACGATGTCAAAGCGAGGCATGCAACCGAGCGAGGCCCATGCCCATAGAAGGCAATGTTTGGATTTGGGCCACGGGGAACTGTCGCTGGATGCTGTTTTTGGTTGAAGTGCGAATTTTGTATTATTTCACCTGGTTGTTGATGAAGTAAGGTGACTTGAGGGTACTTTGTAGTAGTATATATCAGGTGAAAGTATTTTTACATCTGGATTACACTTGTTTCACCTACAATTATGTTGAAGATTGTTGAGTGACGAATGCGCCACCATAAATAAACATGGCGGCCGCGCCGGTCGAAGGCGTAATTCTTTTGGTAGACCGAGAAGTGCCACGAGACGGTCTACGAAAGGAAATACGCTTTTCCCGATTCGGGCATTGGTGGAAATCGAGCTGGAAAGTGACGCCATGGGACAGGGTGGACACGTTACGGAGATAGCCATGACACCCCCTGCTCAAATAGATATATAGGAGGGATAGGAGGGACTAGTGCTAACCTGTCCGCTCCGCTGAACGATTACAGGTCAAGTGGTGGTGCAAGCCAGTGCTAGGCTAAGGCCATTATGGATTGATAACCCGTTCTACCCGTGACACACCCGTCGTATCTATAATACGTTTTGTACCGTCAACACCATGGGTGGAACCTTTTCAAGAACGTTGGTGGGGCCAAATGTCATTTTGCTTGGTTGTTTGGTTTGGTTGAGGGGAAGATGCCCAGTTTAATGCCGGATGACCTCTAAATCTGACGAGAGTTGGTGGGGCAAAACATAAAGTTGGTGGGGCAGTGGCCCTACCATTTAAATAGGAAACTTCACCCGTGTCATACACCCGAGGTATCCGTCCAAAACCTACAGTGCCAGACATACACCCGTGGTACCCGTTGTGCCCTTGTGGAACACGTGATAAACCCGTCATAGCCAGTACTCACCCATTCTATCTGTGGTACACCCATGGCACCCGTTATACACCCATTAACCTGTTTCCCTGCGGGGGGCAGATTCTGCCCCTCCCGGTGGTTTTTCACTTGCCGCCTCTAAACAGTTAGGCCTAGTGTCCTGAAACTTTGTGACTTTTCCCAAAATTTAATAGCGCATGTTGTGTCAAAATTGCAATGCAATATGCATCATAGATACTGGGAAATTACATATTGTTGGGGCAGAGGCGCACTCAGGACAAACAAAATGGGAGGAGATACCCACCCTCAAATTAGATCCAACTTCAAATTAGTAGATGATAAAAGCGTTACGCGCATGGTGTCACCATGTTTTTTTTCCTGGATGCGCCTATGCGCAATATATTACATTTAACAAATAACAGCATATAATGCCCACATGTGACGTTCATGTCGTCCCAAACAATCACGAACAGCACATTTCTTTTTCTCTCAGAAAGTCCCCCCCCCCCCCCATTTTACATCCCTGAAAACGCCTATGTTTTTTTTGTCTTTTGATATGTTAAAAACCAGTACATTTCAAGCTCAAAAACGTTTGGGGCATAACAATCGGTCGAGCCACATGGCCGCAATGACCTTTAAAAAACACCCACAATTTTCATATTTTTGCCCCCTGGCCCCCATTTTTCCACAAAACAAAAATGTCGGGATCCAAAAAGAGAGATCTTGTCATGACGAATCGAATGGGGTTTTCCCCATCGAAATCAACCGAGCGGTTATCGAGATCTCTGGGGGGGGGGGGGGTGGGGGGCAGAATCTGCCCCCCGCAGGTTAACGTAATTCTGGCCGCCCGCAGGGAATAGGGTTAAACCCGTGAAAACTCCACCGCGGCTTAGCACACATGTATTTTTTTTAAATCTCTGGAACAGGAGATCCTTATAAAATAAAGGGATCACTGTTGGCACTAACGTGACAGTCGCCCACCCATACTCCCTTCCACTCGTCATCCATGACATTGCACTAATTACCTGGCATCTCCTGGATGGTGGTACCCACACCAAAAGAAGAGCACGTGCACCCTCTCCCCCTTCCCCACCCATCCATCCCCCACAATGCATCCATGCTTAGCTATGTTGATCACTATATCTAATTATGTCCCAATTATCTGGAGTCTCCTGGATGCAGTGCAGATACACACATCAATCAGATACACACGTACCCGTGAGCACTCCCCCCCCCTCCCCTCCCCACCCATGCATAGTTATTTCGCTCCATGCAAAGAGGCTGACCAGTTCACCCGTTAACCCGTTAGCCCATTTATATATTTTTGTTCTCTCGAAAGGCAGCTCGGAAGCGTAGTAAAGGGAATAGGCCACCTTGAAAGTTGTCTTGAAATACAACCATACGGTGCATCTTGAGCTCAAAACTACGAATATGACTTTGTTTGGACAACTGATAGATATATGTGGAGAAAGAAGTAAGTTTCTCTTTGAATTTCACGATAAATCGTACCATAGCAGCTGGCGTTCAGGCTCCGCCCCGCTCCGCCTGACGCCAAGTACAGTCTCTGACAAGAGGCCGCCGCGCCGCCCGGGCGGCTGAGCGGATATTAACGAGACGTCGTGATCAGAGACTACGCGCCAGATAGTGTACCGGCCTCCGGCGGCGAGCGTTCATTTCCTGATCGTGTCCCGGAACAGCGGACATGAAACCGGGCCCACTAGTCCTGTGTCGAAATTACTTAACGTAGGAAGGTAATTATTTCACTACAACTCATTTTTAGATCTGCTCCACAAATCTGCTATCTCAGTCCAAAACCCCATGTTAAAGATGAACTATTTCCTTTAATGCCGATCCCCTGAAAGAAGCGCCCTGTTGAAATGTGCATGTCCATAGTGCATATTAACTGGAATAACTGAGACCTTTAAATTCGTTGCGGATAGACAGACAGACAGACAGACATACCGACAGACGCTTATTAAATAGTAATATAGATGAAAATGGTTAACCCAAACCATACGAATGATACTGCTTACTAAAAAACGTTACCTTACACATAATAATAGGTCTCCTGGTTCATCTAACTGAAATTCATTAATGCAGAACTCACCTCGCTTCGTCCTTCGCTTTATAATTACGATAATTCCTTCGGCAATGGCCTCGATTATGGCCTCGATCGACCACGTCCAGAACAGCGATTTTGCTCTGTCAGAAAATCTCAAAATGAGAAATTGATAAATGTAAATAAAAAGGTATGTTCCTAGACCAATTTTGTATCAGAAATACAGCAAAAGTAATTATTTATTCGTATCTGGTCCAAAAAAGTCCAAAAAGTTATTTAAAAAATGACGTCATTAATTTCTTACACTTAGGGAGCCATCACTCAGTCAAAAATAGAGATATTTCTTTGAAATTTGGTTCGAGTATTGTTCATACTCAGTTATATCACATATATTCCGGTTTTTGTAATATCTTTGAAAATTTTGATTTTGTGGTAATTTGAAGAAGAAAAAAACAGTTTTTGTTCATTTTGGGGGTCAAAAACCCAAAATTTTGGAAATCCGAGATCGCTATTTTAAAGAAAAATGACATTTTATATCTATATTACTATTTGAGTAAAGTGCGTGTGTATGTGGCCATTTTGCAGTTTTGTTCTTTGCTCAGCTGTTCAGCCTAAACTATTGCGAGCAGATGGATGGAATTTTCACACAATTCAGGTGACATTTCAACGACGTGGAGTGTCAAGAAACGGGGTTCGCAGGGCGCATAATGAGCGCGTGGCACGTGCTGCAAAAACAACTTTTTCTCCAATTGGTTTAACACGTGGGAAACCCGGAGCGAAATGTGTGAAAAATACGAAAAATCGTGAAACACGCTGCAATCCCAGGTCTATATCTCGGAGACTATGCGTCCGATCAGCATGCGACAAACACAAGCGTGTAGAACAATTAAGGGGTGACGTATGCAATGGGGTTCGGCGAGCGGCACGTGGCGCGTGCAAAATTAATGGTTTCACAATCGTAAATCAAGCTTTTATGTTGTCCTTCACGATTGAATTTAGTCCTCCGAACCTATAGGACGTGACGCGATGAAACAAACGTATTTTGCATACGAAGGTACCGGCTTTATTATGCATGGAAACCGAAGCATTCTGTTAAATATTGAATAGTTTAAATCGGCATGGAATATAAAGAGTGACCATTTTATAATATGTATTTCATCACACCGCCATATCGTCAACACAGGAGGGTAATAAACGATAACAAATTATACAGCTGCAAAGCGCAATCAATTCTGTCCAATAACCACCAAAAAAAAAATCATATTGACAAACATTAAGGTTATAATGACAGTGTTAATATGACGCTCTCGGCCCTTACTTTATTCGGCGTAATACAACATTACATCAAGCTATTTAGTCATCGGAGCAGTTTGTGTCGGCAAAATCTTGCCATATTGAAAAGCAAGCTAAGCAAAAAACGGACCTCCGTCGGCGGATACCAAATGACAAACGATGACAGATGTATTTTTGACAATCTGACAAGCGATGTGTGTACACATTAATGGATGACAATACTCTACAACCCTCGGGCCGGCACAAACAGCGGTCCGGTGGCGACCCTGCCCAGAGAATTGACGCATATTTAAAATCCAAACTCTTTATTGTAAAGCCTACACGAGATTGGTGATGTTCGGAATGAGTGAGGTACGGGAACGGGATTCGGAAACGGGATTCGGGAACGGGTTACGGGAACGGGCTACGGGCTACGGGCTACGGGCTACGGGCTACGGGCTGCGGGCTACGGGCTACGGGCTACGGGCTACGGGCTACGGGCTACGGTCTACGGTCTACGGGCTACGGGCTACGGGCTACGGGCTACGAGCTACGGGCTACGGGCTACGGGCTACGGGCTACGGGCTACGGGCTACGGGCTACGGGCTACGGGCTACGGGCTACGGGCTACGGGTTACGGGCTACGGGCTACGGGTTACGGGCTACAGGCTACGGGGAACGGGCTACGGCAATGGGATACGGGATACGGGAACTTGGTTACCTTCGCATTGCGGAGCAAGCGAGCCACACTTGTCTATATTACTAGTTGAGTGAAGTGCGTGTGTATGTATGTATGTATGTATGTATGTATGTATGTATGTATGTATGTATGTATGTATGTATGTATGTATGTATGTATGTATGTATGTATGTATGTATGTATGTATGTATGTATGTATGTATGTATGTATGTATGTATGTATGTATGTATGTATGTATGTATGTATGTATGTATGTATGTATGTATGTATGTGGCCATTTTGCAATTGTGTTCTTTGCTCAGCTGTGCAGCCTAAACTATTGCGAGAAGATGGATGCAATTTTCACACGATCCAGGTGACATTTCAACGACGTGCTGTGTCAAGAAACGGACTGTCTAGGGTGCATAATGAGCGCGTGGCGAGAGCTGCAAAAGCGACATTTTCTCCATTGGTTTAACACGTAGGAAACCCAGAGCGAAATGTGTAAAAAATGCGAAAAATTGCGAAACACGCTGCAATCCCAGGTCTATATCTCGGAGCCTATGCGTCCGATCGGCATGCGGCAAACACAAGCGTGTAGAACGATTAACGGGCTGGCGTATGCAATGTGTTTCGGTGAGCGGTGCGTAACGCGTGCAAAGGCAATTGCTTTATGTCGTTGTCAGGCTTGGCGGACTTGTCGGACATGTTTGAACTTGTCGAACTTGTCGGGCTTATCGGACTTTTCGCATCTCAAACTCTAACCAACCCATCTCCGACACGTAACTATAGCTATTTAACGCACTTGTAATTTAACGAATTTCTTCGTAATGGGGGTTCCCTATGCATACAGGCACGTGAATTACACACAGATTGTTGGTTGTTTTCCCAGCTCGGAAATACAGACGTCGCTCAAATATTAATATTTCTCAGGATTTTCCGGGACGGAGGATCCATGCTCACAAAAGCACGTGAATTCAACTGCGGACAGACACGAAAACCTTTCTGTGTTTCGAGTGCAAAACAGACACTACTCAAATAGATGCGTCGCAATCCCATAGATGGATGGATATTTGATTGATAGATGGGGATTTATGGACTTTGAGTTGTTGGACTTGTTGGACTTGCTTGACTTGCAAATCGATTTGGACTTGTCGGACTTGTTTGAACTTGTCAAACTTGTCGGACTTATCGGAATTGTCGCATCTCAAATTCTAACCAACCCATCTCCGACAAGTAACTATAGCTATTTAACACCCCTTTAATTTAACGAATTGCTCCGTAATGGGGGTTCCCTATGCATAAAGGCACGTGAATTACACACAGATTGTTGGCTGTTTTCCCAGCTCAGAAATACAGACGCCGCTCAAATATTAACATTTCTCGGGGATTCTCGGGGACGGAGGTTCCATGCTCACAAAGGCACGTGAATTCAACCGCGGACAGACACGAAAACCTTGCTGTGTTTCGAGTGCAAAACGGACACTACTCAAATAGATATATAGGAGACTAGCGCCTTGTGCTCGCTCCGCGTCGCAATCCCATATATTCGCAATCTTGATAGATTACATCCCGATAGACGGATGGATATTTGATAGATAGATAGATAACTTTTTGACTTTTTTGACTTGTTGGTTGGACTTGTGGGACTTGTTGAACTTGTCTGACTTGTCTGACTTGTCGAACTTGTCGAACTTGTCGGACTTGTCGGACTTGTCGGACTTGTCGGACTTGTCGGACTTCCATCTCGAACTCCAACCAACCCATCTCCGGACTCCGACACATAGCTATAGCTATTTAACGCACTTATAATTTAACGAATTTCTCCGGAATGGGTGTTTCCTATGCATAAGGGAGTTAATTACACACAGATTGTTGGCTGTGTTGACCCAGCTCGAAACTACAGCCGCCGTTCAAATATGAATAATTATCGGGGATTCTCCTGGACGGAGGTTCCAAGCTCACAAAGGCAGGTGAATTCAACCGCGGAAGACACGAAAACCTTGCTGTGTTTCGAGTGCAAAACGGACACTACTCAAATAGATATATAGGAGGGATAGGAGGGACTTGTGCTAACCTGTCCGCTCCGCTGAACGATTACAGGTCAAGTGGTGGTGCAAGACAGTGCTAGGCTAAGGCCATTAGGGATTGATAACCCGTTCTACCCGTGACACACCCGTCGTATCTATAATACGTTTTTGTACCGTCATACACCAGGGGTGGAACCTTTTCAAGAACGTTGGTGGGGCAAAATGTCATTTTGCTTGGTTGTTTGGTTTGGTTGAGGGGAAGATGCCCAGTTTAATGCCGGATGACCTCTAAATCTGACAAGAGTTCGTGGGGCAAAACACAAAGTTGGTGGGGGCAGTGGCCCCACCATTTGAATAGGAAACTTCACCCGTGTCATACACCCGAGGTATCCGTGAAAAACCTACAGTGCCAGACATACACCCGTGGTACCCGTTGTACCCTTGTGGAACACGTGATAAATCCGTCATAGCCAGTACTCACCCATTCTATCTGTGGTACACCCATGGCACGCGTTATAAACCCATTAACCCTGTTCCCTGCGGGGGGCAGATTCTGCCCATCCCGGTGGTTTTTCACTTGCCGCTTCTAAACCATTAGGCCTAGTGTCCTGAAACTATGTGACTTTTCCCAAAATTGAATAGCGCATGTTGTGTCAAAATTGCAATGCAATATGCATCATAGATACTGGGAAATTACATATTGTTGGGGCAGAGGCGCACTCAGGATAAAAAAATGGGAGGAGATACCTACCCTCAAATTAGATCCAACTTCAAATTAGTAAGATGATAAAAGCGTTACGCGCATGGTGTCACCATGTTTTTTCCTGGATGCGCCTATGCGCAATATATTACATTTAATAAATAACAGCATATAATGCCCACATGTGACGTTCATGTCGTCCCAAACAATCACGAACAGCACATTTCTTTTTCTCTCAGAAAGTCCCCCCCCCATTTTACATTCCCTGAAAACGCCTATGTTTTTTTCTCTTTTGATTTGTTAAAGACCAGCACACTTCAAGCTCAAAAACATTTGGGGCATGACAATCGGTCGAGCCACATGGCCGCAATGACCTTTAAAAAAACACCCACAATTTTCGTATTTTTTGCCCCCTGGCCCCCATTTTTCAACAAAACAAAAATGTCGGGATCCAAAAAGAGAGATCTTGTCATGACGAATCGAATGGGGTTTTCCCCATCGAAATCAACCGAGCGGTTATCGAGATCTCTGGGGGGGGGGGCAGAATCTGCCCCCCGCAGGTTAACGTAATTCTGGCCGCCCGCAGGGAATAGGGTTAAACCCGTGAAAACTCCATCGCAGCTTAGCACATATGTATTTTTTTTATTCTCTGGAACAGGAGATCCTTATAAAAATAAAGGGATCACAGTTGGCACCAACGTGACAGTCGCCCACTCATACACCCTTCCTCTCGTCATCCATGACATTGAACTAATTACCTGGCATCTCCTGGATGGAGGTACCCACACCAAAAGAAGAGCACGTGCACCCCCTGCTCCACCCATCCATCCCCCACAATGCATCCATGCTTAGTTATGTTGATCACTATACCTAATTATGTCCCAATTATCTGGAGTCTCCTGGATGCAGAATGCAGATACACACATCAATCAGATACACACACACGTTCCCGTGAGCACCCCCCCCCCCCCTCCCCTCCCCACCCATGCATAGTTATTTCGCTCCATGCAAAGAGGCTGACCAGTTCACCCGTTAACCCGTTAGCCCATTTATATATTTTGTTCTCTCGAAAGGCAGCTCGGAAGCGTAGTAAAGGGAATAGGCCACCTTGAAAGTTGTCTTGAAATACAACCATACGGTGCATCTTGAGCTCAAAACTACGAATATGACTTTGTTTGGACAACTGATAAGATATATGTGGAGAAAGAAGTAAGTTTCTCTTTGAATTTCACGATAAATCGTACCATAGCAGCTGGCGTTCAGGCTCCGCCCCGCTCCGCCTGACGCCAAGTACAGTCTCTGACAAGAGGCCGCCGCGCCGCCCGGGCGGCTGAGCGGATATTAACGAGGCGTCGTGATCAGAGACTACGCGCCAGATAGTGTACCGGCCTCCGGTGGCGAGCGTGCATTTCCTGATCGAGTCCCGGAACAGCGGACATGAAACCGGGCCCACTAGTCCTGTGTCGAAATTACTTAACGTAGGAAGGTAATTATTTCACTACAACTCATTTTTAGATCTGCTCCACAAATCTGCTATCTCAGTCCAAATCCCCATGTTAAAGATGAACTATTTCCTTTAATGCCGATCCCCTGAAAGAAGCGCCCTGTTGAAATGTGCATGTGCATAGTACATATTAACTGGAATAACTGAGACCTTTAAATTCGTTGCGGATTGACAGACAGACAGACAGACATACCGACAGACGCTTATTAAATAGTAATATAGATGAAAATGGTTAACCCAAACCATACGAATGATACTGCTTACTAAAAAACGTTACCTTACACATAATAATAGGTCTCCTGGTTCATCTAACAGAAATTCATTAATGCAGAACTCACCTCGCTTCGTCCTTCGCTTTATAATTACGATAATTCCTTCGGCAATGGCCTCGATAATGGCCTCGATCGACCACGTCCAGAACAGCGATTTTGCTCTGTCAGAAAATCTCAAAATGAGAAATTGATAAATGTAAATAAAAAGGTATGTTCCTAGACCAATTTTGTATCAGAAATACAGCAAAAGTAATTATTTATTCGTATCTGGTCCAAAAAAGTCCAAAAAGTTATTTAAAAAATGACGTCATTAATTTCTTACACTTAGGGAGCCATCACTCAGTCAAAAATAGAGATATTTCTTTGAAATTTGGTTCGAGTATTGTTCATACTCAGTTATATCACATATATTCCGATTTTTGTAATATCTTTGAAAATTTTGATTTTGTGGTGATTTGAAGAAAAAAAAACAGTTTTTGTTCATTTTGGGGGTCAAAAACCCAAAATTTTGGAAATCCGAGATCGCTATTTTAAAGAAAAATGACATTTTATGTCTATATTACTATTTGAGTAAAGTGCGTGTGTATGTGGCCATTTTGCAGTTTTGTTCTTTGCTCAGCTGTTCAGCCTAAACTATTGCGAGCAGATGGATGGAATTTTCACACAATTCAGGTGACATTTCAACGACGTGGAGTGTCAAGAAACGGGGTTCGCAGGGCGCATAATGAGCGCGTGGCACGTGCTGCAAAAACAACTTTTTCTCCAATTGGTTTAACACGTGGGAAACCCGGAGCGAAATGTGTGAAAAATACGAAAAATCGTGAAACACGCTGCAATCCCAGGTCTATATCTCGGAGACTATGCGTCCGATCAGCATGCGACAAACACAAGCGTGTAGAACAATTAAGGGGGTGACGTATGCAATGGGGTTCGGCGAGCGGCACGTGGCGCGTGCAAAGTTAATGGTTTCACAATCGTAAATCACGCTTTTATGTTGTCCTTCACGATTGAATTTAGTCCTCCGAACCTACAGGACGTGACGCGATGAAACAAACGTATTTTGCATACGAAGGTACCGGCTTTATTATGCATGGAAACCGAAGCATTCTGTTAAATATTGAATAGTTTAAATCGGCATGGAATATAAAGAGTGACCATTTTATAATATGTATTTCATCACACCGCCATATCGTCAACACAGGAGGGTAATAAACGATAACAAATTATACAGCTGCAAAGCGCAATCAATTCTGTCCAATAACCACCAAAAATAAATCATATTGACAAACATTAAGGTTATAATGGCAGTGTTAATATGACGCTCTCGGCCCTTACTTTATTCGGCGTAATACAACATTACATCAAGCTATTTAGTCATCGGAGCAGTTTGTGTCGGCAAAATCTTGCCATATTGAAAAGCAAGCTAAGCAAAAAACGGACCTCCGTCGGCGGATACCAAATGACAAACGATGACAGATGTATTTTTGACAATCTGACAAGCGATGTGTGTACACATTAATGGATGACAATACTCTACAACCCTCGGGCCGGCACAAACAGCGGTCCGGTGGCGACCCTGCCCAGAGAATTGACGCATATTTAAAATCCAAACTCTTTATTGTAAAGCCTACACGAGATTGGTGATGTTCGGAATGAGTGAGGTACGGGAACGGGATTCGGAAACGGGATTCGGGAACGGGTTACGGGAACGGGCTACGGGCTACGGGCTACGGGCTACGGGCTACGGGCTACGGGCTGCGGGCTACGGGCTACGGGCTACGGGCTACGGGCTACGGTCTACGGTCTACGGGCTACGGGCTACGGGCTACGGGCTACGAGCTACGGGCTACGGGCTACGGGCTACGGGCTACGGGCTACGGGTTACGGGCTACGGGTTACGGGCTACGGGCTACGGGCTACGGGCTACAGGCTACGGGGAACGGGCTACGGCAATGGGATACGGGATACG
This sequence comes from Chirona hameri, assembly GCA_036785665.1. Lineage (NCBI taxonomy): Eukaryota > Metazoa > Arthropoda > Thecostraca > Balanomorpha > Balanidae > Chirona > Chirona hameri. The sequence goes on along the minus strand of JAXIVJ010011769.1, from coordinate 26,360 downwards.
GGAACTTGGTTACCTTCGCATTGCGGAGCAAGCGAGCCACACTTGTCTATATTACTAGTTGAGTGAAGTGCGTGTGTATGTATGTATGTATGTATGTATGTATGTATGTATGTATGTATGTATGTATGTATGTATGTATGTATGTATGTATGTATGTATGTATGTATGTATGTATGTATGTATGTATGTATGTATGTATGTATGTATGTATGTATGTATGTATGTATGTATGTATGTATGTATGTATGTATGTATGTATGTATGTGGCCATTTTGCAATTGTGTTCTTTGCTCAGCTGGGCAGCCTAGACTATTGCGAGAAGATGGATGCAATTTTCACACGATCCAGATGACATTTCAACGACGTGCTGTGTCAAGAAACGGGCTGTCTAGGGTGCATAATGAGCGCATGGCGAGAGCTGCAAAAGCGACATTTTCTCCATTGGTTTAACACGTAGGAAACCCAGAGCGAAATGTGTGAAAAATGCGAAAAATTGCGAAACACGCTGCAATCCCAGGTCTATATCTCGGAGACTATGCGTCCGATCGGCATGCGGCAAACACAAGCGTGTAGAACGATTAACGGGCTGGCGTATGCAATGTGTTTCGGTGAGCGGTGCGTAACGCGTGCAAAGGCAATTGCTTTATGTCGTTGTCAGGCTTGGCGGACTTGTCGGACATGTTTGAACTTGTCGAACTTGTCGGGCTTATCGGACTTTTCGCATCTCAAACACTAACCACCCCATCTCCGACACGTAACTATAGCTATTTAACGCACTTGTAATTTAACGAATTTCTTCGTAATGGGGGTTCCCTATGCATACAGGCACGTGAATTACACACAGATTGTTGGTTGTTTTCCCAGCTCGGAAATACAGACGTCGCTCAAATATTAATATTTCTCGGGGATTTTCCGGGACGGAGGATCCATGCTCACAAAAGCACGTGAATTCAACTGCGGACAGACACGAAAACCTTTCTGTGTTTCGAGTGCAAAACGGACACTACTCAAATAGATGCGTCACAATCCCATAGATGGATGGATATTTGATTGATAGATGGGGATTTATGGACTTTGACTTGTTGGACTTGTTGGACTTGCTTGACTTGCAAATCGATTTGGACTTGTCGGACTTGTTTGAACTTGTCGAACTTGTCGGACTTATCGGACTTGTCGCATCTCAAACTCTAACCAACCCATCTCCGACACGTAACTATAGCTATTTAACGCCCCTTTAATTTAACGAATTGCTCCGTAATGGGGGTTCCCTATGCATAAAGGCACGTGAATTACACACAGATTGTTGGCTGTTTTCCCAGCTCGGAAATACAGACGCCGCTCAAATATTAACATTTCTCGGGGATTCTCGGGGACGGAGGTTCCATGCTCACAAAGGCACGTGAATTCAACCGCGGACAGACACGAAAGCCTTGCTGTGTTTCGAGTGCAAAACGGATACTACTCAAATAGATATATAGGAGACTAGCGCCTTGTGCTCGCTCCGCGTCGCAATCCCATATATTCGCAATCTTGATAGATTACATCCCGATAGACGGATAGATATTTGATAGATAGATAGATAACTTTTTGACTTTTTTGACTTGTTGGTTGGACTTGTGGGACTTGTTGAACTTGTCTGACTTGTCTGACTTGTCGAACTTGTCGAACTTGTCGGACTTGTCGGACTTGTCGGACTTGTCGGTCTTGTCGGACTTGCATCTCGAACTCCAACCAACCCATCTCCGGACTCCGACACATAGCTATAGCTATTTAACGCACTTATAATTTAACGAATTTCTCCGGAATGGGTGTTTCCTATGCATAAGGGAGTTAATTACACAAAGATTGTTGGCTGTGTTGACCCAGCTCGAAACTACAGCCGCCGTTCAAATATGAATAATTATCGGGGATTCTCCTGGACGGAGGTTCCAAGCTCACAAAGGCAGGTGAATTCAACCGCGGAAGACACGAAAACCTTGCTGTGTTTCGAGTGCAAAACGGACACTACTCAAATAGATATATAGGAGGGATAGGAGGGACTTGTGCTAACCTGTCCGCTCCGCTGAACGATTACAGGTCAAGTGGTGGTGCAAGCCAGTGCTAGGCTAAGGCCATTAGGGATTGATAACCTGTTCTACCCGTGACACACCCGTCGTATCTATAATACGTTTTTGTACCGTCATACACCATGGGTGGAACCTTTTCAAGAACGTTGGTGGGGCAAAATGTCATTTTGCTTGGTTGTTTGGTTTGGTTGAGGGGAAGATGCCCAGTTTAATGCCGGATGACCTCTAAATCTGACAAGAGTTGGTGGGGCAAAACACAAAGTTGGTGGGGGCAGTGGCCCCACCATTTGAATAGGAAACTTCACCCGTGTCATACACCCGAGGTATCCGTGAAAAACCTACAGTGCCAGACATACACCCGTGGTACCCGTTGTACCCTTGTGGAACACGTGATAAACCCGTCATAGCCAGTACTCACCCATTCTATCTGTGGTACACCCATGGCACGCGTTATAAACCCATTAACCCTGTTCCCTGCGGGGGGGGGGCAGATTCTGCCCATCCCGGTGGTTTTTCACTTGCCGCTTCTAAACCATTAGGCCTAGTGTCCTGAAACTATGTGACTTTTCCCAAAATTGAATAGCGCATGTTGTGTCAAAATTGCAATGCAATATGCATCATAGATACTGGGAAATTACATATTGTTGGGGCAGAGGCGCACTCAGGATAAAAAAATGGGAGGAGATACCTACCCTCAAATTAGATCCAACTTCAAATTGGTAAGATGATAAAAGCGTTACGCGCATGGTGTCACCATTTTTTTTTTCCTGGATGCGCCTATGCGCAATATATTACATTTAATAAATAACAGCATATAATGCCCACATGTGACGTTCATGTCGTCCCAAACAATCACGAACAGCACATTTCTTTTTCTCTCAGAAAGTCCCCCCCCATTTTACATTCCCTGAAAACGCCTATGTTTTTTTCTCTTTTGATTTGTTAAAGACTAGCACATTTCAAGCTCAAAAACATTTGGGGCATGACAATCGGTCGAGCCACATGGCCGCAATAACCTTTAAAAAAACACCCACAATTTTCGTATTTTTTGCCCCCTGGCCCCCATTTTTCAACAAAACAAAAATGTCGGGATCCAAAAAGAGAGATCTTGTCATGAAGAATCGAATGGGGTTTTCCCCATCGAAATCAACCGAGCGGTTATCGAGATCTCTGGGGGGGGGGGGCAGAATCTGCCCCCCGCAGGTTAACGTAATTCTGGCCGCCCGCAGGGAATAGGGTTAAACCCGTGAAAACCCCACCGCAGCTTAGCACATATGTATTTTTTTTTATTCTCTGGAACAGGAGATCCTTATAAAAATAAAGGGATCACTGTTGGCACCAACGTGACAGTCGCCCACTCATACACCCTTCCACTCGTCATCCATGACATTGAACTAATTACCTGGCATCTCCTGGATGGAGGTACCCACACCAAAAGAAGAGCACGTGCACCCCCTCCCCCACCCATCCATCCCCCACAATGCATCCATGCTTAGTTGTGTTGATCACTATACCTAATTATGTCCCAATTATCTGCAGTCTCCTGGATGCAGAATGCAGATACACACATCAATCAGATACACACACACGTTCCCGTGAGCACCCCCCCCCTCCCCTCCCCACCCATGCATAGTTATTTCGCTCCATGCAAAGAGGCTGACCAGTTCACCCGTTAACCCGTTAGCCCATTTATATATTTTGTTCTCTCGAAAGGCAGCTCGGAAGCGTAGTAAAGGGAATAGGCCACCTTGAAAGTTGTCTTGAAATACAACCATACGGTGCATCTTGAGCTCAAAACTACGAATATGACTTTGTTTGGACAACTGATAGATATATGTGGAGAAAGAAGTAAGTTTCTCTTTGAATTTCACGATAAATCGTACCATAGCAGCTGGCGTTCAGGCTCCGCCCCGCTCCGCCTGACGCCAAGTACAGTCTCTGACAAGAGGCCGCCGCGCCGCCCGGGCGGCTGAGCGGATATTAACGAGGCGTCGTGATCAGAGACTACGCGCCAGATAGTGTACCGGCCTCCGGCGGTGAGCGTTCATTTCCTGATCGTGTCCCGGTACAGCGGACATGAAACCGGGCCCACTAGTCCTGTGTCGAAATTACTTAACGTAGGAAGGTAATTATTTCACTACAACTCATTTTTAGATCTGCTCCACAAATCTGCTATCTCAGTCCAAAACCCCATGTTAAAGATGAACTATTTCCTTTAATGCCGATCCCCTGAAAGAAGCGCCCTGTTGAAATGTGCATGTGCATAGTGCATATTAACTGGAATGACTGAGACCTTTAAATTCGTTGCGGATAGACAGACAGACAGACAGACATACCGACAGACGCTTATCAAATAGTAATATAGATGAAAATGGTTAACCCAAACCATACGAATGATACTGCTTACTAAAAAAAACGTTACCTTACACATAATAATAGGTCTCCTGGTTCATCTAACAGAAATTCATTAATGCAAAACTCACCTCGCTTCGTCCTTCGCTTTATAATTACGATAATTCCCTCGGCAATCGCACGAAACACTTCTAGAAGGTCGCAAAACAACGGCTTCGGTCCTGGCTAGTAAATGCTTCACGGGTCGGTTTGTTTGTTATTGAACCGAAACGTCACAGAGCCTCCAAAAATGCCGCATTTGATGAAAACAACAATGGTAGGGAAGGACGACGTTGTCTGTGACCTTCATGAAGCACACAAGTACTTGCTTTTAATTTGTATCTCTCCAAACTTACAACTTTGAATTAGGGAATAATTGTATTTAATTCTTAAATTGAAGTAACATCATTTTTATACCATAACGGAAGCCCAAGAAATTGTTGCTAAAAAGTAAAAAGGTCATTATTATACGGGTAAAATATTTCCGAGGTAACGGAAACGGTTTGGCCGCTAGAACACCTGGAACAAAATCCGGATTTTCGTTTCCGGTGCTCTAGCGGCTAAACCGTTTCCGTTACATTGGAAACATTGTAACCGTGTGATCGTCTCATCATAAGGTATATTTGGCGTGAGCTTGAAAGAAATTGAAAGGTACGGGAATCCGTATATGAATCCGTATATGAATACGTATAGGATATAATATCATGATATAATATCATGGACGCAGGCACAGGCCGGTTCCAACTTCCAAGAAGATCCGTATCATACGCAATTAGCGCTGGAAATCATTTGACGAGGAGCCTTGTTACAGTGTCGTGCTTGATAGCCTGACTGTCTCGTCGTTAGTGCGATCAACTTCCGGTACACTTTTGTTTGTATTTTGTTCCTATGGTTTTAAACCTTTGTTTACATTCGTTCCTATGGTTACCGTTCGGCAAAACATATAAGAGTACACGTCCGACCATGGCTGTCTGATTCTCACAATCCAAAGCGTTGTCGGGTCACATACCTCTCTTCAGCATGTACGTCTGGGTGAAAACGACTGTGGGGCTCCTGCTAGCGGTCAACTATGCCGTGCCGCTGTTCACGGTGGTGAGTAACCAGCACCTGTGGGACGAGACGATGGCCTTGCTGGCCGGCAACATGTCCTGCACGTGCATGCTGTTCGGCTTGACAGTGACGCTGATCGGAGTATACGACCTGGTCCAGCTCAAAACTGACCACTTGTGTCGAATGCTGCAGTACAGCAGCTTCGGACTCGCCGTCGCCTTGAAAATGTCTCAGACCTGCATGGCAGTGGATCAGTACGTGGCGGTGATCCACCCACTGCGTCATTACGACATCATCACGCGTGCCCGCCCCTGGCTCTTCGCGGCCACCTGGCTCCCGTGGGCTGCAAACGTCCTCTTCGGCCTCTTTGCCATCGCCTTCGACATGGAGACGTTCGCCGACAGCGCGCTCGGCCGCGGCAACGCCTCGCTCGTGTTCCCCGGGTGCCGCTGGGAGAGCGCCCTCGCCAACACCTACACCATCATCATGGAGACTGAGCTGATATTGCTGGCGCTGACCACCGCCGGCCTGTTCGTCTACACAGGTATGGTCGGCCACGTGATCAGGAGGCGTCTCGTCCGGGAGCAGCGGAGGCAGGAGCCCAACTGGGTCACCGGCTTCAACGACCAGAAGTTCTTGGAGAACTACCGCGCCTTCAAGCGCGTCCTCGCCGTGCTCTCGCTGACGGTGACGCTGGACGTCGCGCAGCCGATAATGCGCATTACAAGCCGCTGGTACCCGATGCCGAAGTTGAACGGCTTCCTGCACCAGGCACGCCTCTTCGGCGGCATCTTCGAGGGCTGGGCGTACGGTCTGCTGAACGCCAAGCTGCGAGCCGCCTACAGAAAGATGCTGTGCGGCAGGTCCAACAGAGTAGAGATGCAGGTCCCTGGGCAGGAGATGCAGGTCCCTCAGAGGCGGCAGGCAGCTGTACCTGCCGTCAGCACAGCGTAACCGTTGGAGAGTGACTCTGCCCGAGACTGAAGGCTCGGACATGGCACTGATGCCCCGGCTTCCGCTGTCACCGAGTCGGGGGAAATATAAGCAAATAGCAGGTGGGGCATTCCAGGACAGATCGGCCAAAACATCTCGAAATAACCCCTAATATCAGATATCTATAAAACTACGTCTTGGGGGTTATCTAGATTGTAGATTCACGCTTCGTCCTTCGAACAATTTTCGAGTTACAGGCTCGGCCAACTTAGCAATGTCGTGCAAATCTGTAATTTTTAGCTGGTATTATGACAATATATCCCATCTATATCATGCGAGTCATATAAACCTATATATCATCAGAATCATCAGGAGCCATATATTAATACGATGTATAATTTTTTGAAAGAAAAAACATATTTGGGCACGTTATACTAGGTTAAATCACGTGATTATATAAGGTGGCCATTTAAATTTGTATTTTTCCCATGCCAGAATGAACTTCAATACATCAGCCTTCGACGGTAAATAATTGGAGTTAGGTTTTCTCTCTCTAAAGATTGTATTTATATTGTAATATTTGAAGAAAAAAATAATGGTCACCAGCACGTTTTTGGTAATAACTGTACATAAACGTAATTGTACCAGAGGGCTCAATTCAACGCCATTATGGTTATCCTATCGACCTGCTTTCAATTAAATGTAACGTGAACACTGGTCGCTCTGTGACCAGGGTGGCCAGATCAAAATTGACCTGTATCGCCAAATCTCCGCCGAATTATCTCCAAACATCGACAATTTCTTCAATTTGAATCGTCAATTTTTCGCTAAGCCGGCTGCTTTTGATCAGATGATTATTGTTTGTGTGAAGGTGCGACCACCTTTTGCATGGCGATTGAACGTCTAGATATGCTTTGTAGTGACATGGCCATGTTTAAAATAGGAAAGCATGGTTATTGAAGATTCACTGAAATAATTATTAATTGTCTAGCCAAAAAAAGGCAACCCATGCAGTTGTCAACCAGAACCCTGCTGGGTCTCGGAAGTTTCCACGCCCTGTTGGAGGGGGGCGGGGGGGAGGGGTGCTCTTTGAAAACCATCCTGTTCTCGAAATGAGCTTCTCTGGGAAGTAGGAAAAATGCAAATACCGTTAGATAGTTCGTCCATAATCATGTTGACACCTTTTTATTCATTTTGAATATGCCTATATTGGGTGATGATACTTTTTAAGGCAAACTTCCAAATTCGCCAAATTTTCGCGTTCGATCGCCAATCGCCAAATTACATTTTCCCATCGCCAAGGGGGTTCAAAAATCGCCTAGTCACCAAAGGTCATATTTGGAAATTTAGTCTGCCCCAGAGACATTCAAATCGGGAACTATGATAGCTATAAACAATTGTTAACCCTCGCCCTACGGGATATTTTTTCACCTTCGCCCTACGTGGGGGGAGTCCTAAAACGACCCCCCTTTTAACTTCCAAACCAAGCAACAAAGAGCAACGCGGTAAGAATCAAGATGTTGCCTGTCATGTTTGGAATCTAACGGTATGCCATGGTTATGTTTCGGGTCAACGAGTGACCTTCCAGGTCAAGTGAATGGCCTCGATCGACCACGTCCAGAACAGCGATTTTGCTCTGTCAGAAAATCTCAAAATGAGAAATTGATAAATGTAAATAAAAAGGCATGTTCCTAGACCAGTTTTGTCTCAGAAATACAGGAAAAGTAATTATTTATTCGTATCTGGTCCAAAAGAGTCCAAAAGTTATTTAAAAAATGACGTCATTAATTTCTTACACTTAAGGAGCCATCACTCAGTCAAAAATAGAGATATTTCTTTGAAATTTGGTTCGAGTATTGTTCATACTCAGTTATATCACATATATTCCGGTTTTTGTAATATCTTTGAAAATTTTGATTTTGTGGTGATTTGAAGAAAAAAAAAAGTTTTTGTTCATTTTGGAGGTTAAAAACCCAAAATTTTGGAAATCCGAGATCGCAATTTTAAAGAAAAATGACATTTTATATCTATATTACTATTTGAGTAAAATGCGTGTGTATGTGGCCATTTTGCAGTTTTGTTCTTTGCTCAGCTGTGCAGCCTAAACTATTGCGAGCAGATGGTTGAAAATTTCACACGATCCAGGTGACATTTCAACGACGTAGTGTGTCAAGAAACGGCCTCGCCTGAGTGCATAATGAGCGCGTAGCACGAGCTGGAAAATCGACTTTTTCTCCATTGGTTTAACATGTGGAAAAACCGGAGCGAAATGTGTGAAAATTTCGAAAAATCGTGAAACGCGCTGCAATCCCAGGTCTATATCTCGGAGACTATGCGTCCGATCAGCATGCGACAAACACAAGCGTGTAAAACAATTAACGGGCTGGCGTATGTAATGTGGTTTGGCGAGCGGCGCGTGGCGCGTGCAAAATTAATGGCTTCACAAACTTAAATCACGCTTTTATGTCGCCCTTAACGATTGAATTTAGTGCTCCGAACCTATGAGACTTGAAGAGCTGAAACAAACGTAATTTTGCAGACGAAGGTACCGGCTTTATTATGCGTGAAAACCGAAGCTTTTTGTTAAATATTTAATAGTTTAAATCGGCCTGAAATATATTAATTGACCATTTTAGAATATGTATTTCATCACACCACCATATCGTCAATAACGGAGGGTGGTACACAATACAAAAATATACAGCTGCAAAGCGCAATCAATTCTGTCCAATAACCACCCAAAATGTATTCATATTGACAAACATGAACGTTATAATGACAGTGTTAATATGAAGATTTCGGCCTGTTTATATTCGGCGTATTAAAGCATTGATCGAAATATTTCGCCCCAGATCAATATGCGTTGGTAAAACCTCGACATATTGAAAAGCAAGCTAAGCAAAAAACGAACCTCCGTCGGCGGATACCAAATTGACGCATATATAAATTCCGAACTTTTTATTGTAAAGCCTACCCGATATTGGTGATGTTCGGAACGAGTACGGGACGGGAACGGGATTCGGGAACGGGTTACGGGAACGGGTTACGGGATCGGGTTACGGGAACGGGTTACGGGAACGGGTTACGGGAACGGGTTACGGGAACGGGTTACGGGAACGGGTTACGGGAACGGGTTACGGGAACGGGTTACGGGAACGGGTTACGGGAACGGGGAGCGGGCTACGGGATATGGGCTACGGGCTACGGGCTACGGGCTACGGGCTACGGGCTACGGGCTACGGGCTACGGGCTACGGGCTACGGGCTACGGGCTACGGGCTACGGGCTACGGGCTACGGGCTACGGCCTACGAGATACGAGCTATGGGCTATGGGCTACGAGATACGGGCTACGGCTACGGGATTCAGGAACGGGATACGGGATTCACGAATGGAATACGTGAACGTTCTACGGGCTACGGGCTACGGGCCACGGGCCACGGGCTAAGGGCTAAGGGCTACGAGAACGGGGAACGGGCTACGGCAACGGGATACGGGATACGGTAACTTGGTTACCTTCGCATTGCGGAGCAAGCGGGCCACACTTGTCTATATTACTACTTGAGTAAAGTGCGTGTGTATGTATGTGGCCATTTTGCAGTTGTGTTCTTTGCTCAGCTGTTCAGCCTAAACTATTGCGAGCAGATGGATGGAATTTTCACACAATTCAGGTGACATTTCAACGACGTGGAGTGTCAAGAAACGGCGTTCGCAGGGCGCATAATGAGCGCGTGGCACGTGCTGCAGAAACGACTTTTTCCAATTGGTTTAACACGTGGGAAACCCGGAGCGAAATGTGTGAAAAATACGAAAAATCGTGAAACACGCTGCAATCCCAGGTCTATATCTCGGAGACTATGCGTCCGATCAGCATGCGACAAACACAAGCGTGTAGAACAATTAAGGGGATGACGTATGCAATGGGGTTCGGCGAGCGGCGCGTGGCGCGTGCAAAGTTAATGATTTCACAATCGTAAATCACGCTTTTATGTTGTCCTTCACGATTGAATTTAGTCCTCCGAACCTATAGGACGTGACGCGATGAAACAAACGTATTTTGCATACGAAGGTACCGGCTTTATTATGCATGGAAACCGAAGCATTCTGTTAAATATTGAATAGTTTAAATCGGCATGGAATATAAAGAGTGACCATTTTATAATATGTATTTCATCACACCGCCATATCGTCAACACAGGAGGGTAATAAACGATAACAAATTATACAGCTGCAAAGCGCAATCAATTATGTCCAATATCCAACAAAAATGTGTTCATATTGACAAATATTAAGGTTATAATGACAGTGTTAATATGACGCTCTCGGCCCTTACTTTATTCGGCGTAATAAAACATTACATCAAGCTATTTAGTCATCAAAGCAATTTGTGTCGGCAAAATCTTGCCATATTGAAAAGCAAGCTAAGCAAAAAAACGGACCTCCGTCGGCGGATACCAAATGACAAACGATGACAGATATATTTTTGACAATCTGACAAGCGATGTGTGTACACATTAATGGATGACAATACACTACAACCCTCGGGCCGGCGCAAACAGCGGTCCGGTGGCGACCCCGCCAAGAGAATTGACGCATATTTAAAATCCGAACTCTTTATTGTAAAGCCTACACGAGATTGGTGATGTTCGGAACGAGTAAGGAACGGGAACGGGATTCGGAAACGAGATTCGGGAACGGGTTACGGGAACGGGCTACGGGCTACGGGCTACGGGCTACGGGCTGCGGGCAACGGGCTACGGGCTACGGGCTACGGTCTACGGGCTACGAGCTACGAGCTACGGGCTACGGGCTACGGGCAACGGGCTACGGGCTACGGGCTACGGGTTACGGGCTACGGGTTACGGGCTACGGGCTACGGGCTACGGGCTACAGGCTACGGGCTACGAGCTACGGGCTACGGGCTACGGGCTACGGGCGACGGGATACGGGCTACGGGCTACGGGCTACGGGCTACGGGCTACGGGCTACGGGCTACGGGCTACGGGCTACGGGCTACGGGCTACGGGCTACGGGCTACGGGCTACGGGCTACGGGCAACGGGCTACAGGCTACGGGGAACAGGCTACGGCAATGGTATACGGGATACGGGAACTTGGTTACCTTCGCATTGAGGAGCAAGCGAGCCACACTTGTCTATATTACTAGTTGAGTGAAGTGCGTGTGTATGTATGTAGGTATGTATGTATGTATGTATGTATGTATGTATGTATGTATATATGTATGTATGTATGTATGTATGTATGTATGTATGTATGTATGTATGTATGTATGTATGTATGTATGTGGCCATTTTGCAATTGTGTTCTTTGCTCAGCTGTGCAGCCTAAACTATTGCGAGAAGATGGATGCAATTTTCACACGATCCAGGTGACATTTCAACGACGTGCTGTGTCAAGAAACGGGCTCGCTAGGGTGCATAATGAGCGCGTGGCGCGAGCTGCAAAAGCGACCTTTTCTCCTTTGGTTTAACACGTATTGCGAAATGTGTGAAAAATGCGAAAAATTGCGAAACACGCTGCAATCCCAGGTCTATATCTCGGAGACTATGCGTCCGATCGGCATGCGGCAAACACAAGCGTGTAGAACGATTAACAGGCTGGCGTATGCAAAGGGTTTCGGTGAGCGGTGCGTAGCGCGTGCAAAGGCAATTGCTTTATGTCGTTGTCAGGCTTGTCGGACTTGTCGGACTTATTTGAACTTGTCGAACTTGTCGGGCTTATCGGACTTTTCGCATCTCAAACTCTAACCAACCCATCTCCGACACGTAACTATAGCTATTTAACGCACTTGTAATTTAACGAATTTCTTCGTAATGGGGGTTCCCTATGCATACAGGCACGTGAATTACACACAGATGGTTGGTTGTTTTCCCAGCTCGGAAATACAGACGTCGCTAAAATATTAATATTTCTCGGGGATTTTCCGGGACGGAGGATCCATGCTCACAAAGGCACGTGCATTCAACCGCGGACAGACACGAAAACCTTTCTGTGTTTGATTAACACAAAGATGGAATTATTGAACTGGGACATTTCGATACTTTATATATACATATATTGTACACCAGTTGTAATATTTGTAGCGGATGCTTTCGAACACTACTGTGCTCTTCGTCAGCCTGGTTGGGGTACACAGTTCACACACTCAAAACAATATTTTAAATTATAAATACATAAGCACAGTGGATTATTCCTCTAGATCCTCTAAAAGGCGGATTTGAAAGTCACGACATCCCTAACCCTTCCTTCCTAATATAATACATAAAACACGTACAGACCCATACACTGCATACTTTTCATTCGTAACATGTAGGTATACAATATAAAGGTAATTCGTAATACGTACATTTCATTCGTATTCGCAGTGATTCGCTGTGACATTCGTAATAAGTATATATATATATATATATATATATATATATATATATATATATAATAGACAGGTAATATGTAACATTCGTAACGGGTTCAAATTCGCCGTGACATAGATTGCACACTCGGTAGCACTACAAACACGCCTCATACAGACATACAATGCACATTTTAACCTACATCAATATTTTCCTACATACAAGACACATATCCTAATATTGTATTGTATATCTCAGATGTTTATTCTGTCGCCTACACACATATACACACGTACTCATACAAACGCACGTTTATATACATATATATACACACATATAACTACAATCACATACACGTACATATATGCTCTAACTACCACTGCGTAGTGTCAAAGAGGTTGTGGGGCTGTTAGGGAGCAGAGTTTCCCGTTCCCCATATTTTTTTACTCTAGCACCTTATAAACGTCCGGAACCTGCCATCCTGGTAAAACATTCATGCACTTGCCCCTCGGTACTTTAGATATATAATAGCCCTCCTTTATCTTGCGTCTATGCCAATTGTTCTCATAACAAACTATCCTGACTTCATCCCAGGCAATCTCATGCCCCGTCTCCAAAACATGCTTCGAAATGCCAGAATGATCCTCGTTCCCCTTGCTTCTCGCCCGTCTATGATCCATCTCCCTCGTCCCCAGCTTCCTACCAGTTTCCCCGACATAAATCATACCGCACTGACACTGATATTGATATACCACACCTGCCTTGCTTAGTTCTTCCCCAGCCTGTCTTTCGCCCTAACCAATCTATCCCTCAAACTGGCACCGGGCTTTGTACTTATTTTCGCATAAGGTTTTAAAATCCTCGTCACTTGTTCGCTTACACCTTGAACGTAAGGAATGCATACATACGGACGCTCCCTTACCTCGTTGCCGCGTTCTCGCTCTCCTCGCTGACTCTGATCACCCTGACTCGGTCTATTATTACTAGCCGCACCGCTATCCCTGGTCCCAAACTGCCTCTGCGATGCTTTGATAAACCTCCTCGGATACCCATTCTTTGTCAACGCCTGACTGACATGATGATCCTCTATCCTCCTTGCCTCCTCTGTGGTGGAGCACCTCGCTGACCGTGTGAAGAGTGTGCGTAGAACTGAGGTCTTGTGTTGGGTACTGTGGTGTGACGTGAAGTCTAGGTACTTGTCCGTATGTGTATGTTTCCTGTATACCTGTGTTTCCATGCGCCCGTCACCTTGCCTGTGCACCCTAACATCGAGAAATGGTAAAGAGCCATCCTTTTCGATCTCGTACGTGAACCGGATCGTGTCGTGCTGTGAATTTAGGTGACCGAGAAGGTCCGTAACTAAGTCTCTTTTGACTATAACAAAAGTGTCGTCTACATACCTTTTCCATCACTTGACGGGATACCGGAACGACTGCAGGGCGTTTTTCTCTAGTGACCCCATAAACATGTTGGCAACGACAACACTCACCGGGCTCCCCATGGCCGTTCCCCTCTTCTGCTTATAGAACCTCCCATTTACTTGGAAATATGTCATCTCTAGACACCATTTTAGTAACTGAACGATCTCCGACACCTCTAGCGCCGTTTTAGCCCTCAACTCGCTTTCTACGTTACTAAATGTTTCCTCAAGCCTCGATCTGGCCTCTTCACACGCTAACTGAACGGGAACGGATGTAAACAGTGCCTCGACATCAAATGATACCATGACTTCATCCTGCTCTATCCGCAGATCCTTCAGGTCACTGACAAAACTGTTCGTGTCTCTTACATGATACGTAGACTTCCCCACCAGGTCTGAAAGGATACCCGCTAAGTGCTTCGATATATCATACCTGACGCTGCCAATGCTCGACACGATAGGTCTGAGGGGGATCCCTTCCTTGTGTATCTTTGGCAGCCCATAGAACAGAGGCGGAAGCGGATCAGACGGATAAAGAGTCAGATATGTTTTCCTGTCCAGATTTCCTTTTCTCTCGATTTCTTTCATAACTCCCCTCGTTACCCTGGTAAACTTTGCCGTGGGGTCCCTATTTAACTCTTCATACGTTTCGCGGTCGCCTATCAGATCAGCCACCTTGCCCCGGTACTGATCCTGCGTTAAGATGCACACAGCCCTGCCTTTGTCCGCAGGCAAAATAACTATATCCTGTGTTTCCTCTCCTGTTTGCCTCTCCTGTAGCTCACGGAGCGCTTTCCACTCATCCTTACTGAGATTTGCGTCTGAAGGCGGCCTAGATGCCTTCAGTACTCTAGTGACATTGTAGCGTGCAGTCGGGCTTTGCAACATTGCAAAACAAAAAACATTAAAAACATCAAAATTTTCATTTTTCTTCCTATTTTCCTTCGGACTCATTTTGGGCCGCCAATCTCGATGGTGGTGGAATCAGGGCTCTACGACTCCATCTGCAACAATTACAGCGTCTTGCAACATTCGGCAACAATCTGCAACATTTTACAAATTTCCATGCGGGGGCTTCTTGAACCGGTGAATCGATCGGTGGTATTGGCGATCCGCTATTTCTTGTCGCTTCCGAACTATCTCAACTTTCTTGGAATCCCTGCGAACATTTGTGAATTTTCAACATTGCAATGCACTTCATCCGACCTCGCACAGAATTAATTTGTGATGAGGCTGGCCAGTCGTTGGTCAACATATAGGTCTCTCGCTGCTCGGATAAAGGTATGTCATGATGGTCTTTGGAGTTTGGTTTGTGGTGGTCATTAGGATAGGGTCTCCCACGATAGAGCCTACCGGAGTACCTATCGACAGATGATCCGTCACGGGGTCCCTTCCCCACGTTGCCTCCCTTAATCCGCCCAACATCTAAAATTCCCTTTAAATTATCTCTGATCTTTACATCCCCACAAATACTATTTCCTCCCTTGATTACCTTTCCAAGCTTAATCGTTCCTACAAATATAATTCCCTTTCCCTTGTTATATCGGAATATTCCGTCTTACTGCGCCACTTAATCACCTCTCAACCGTTCCCACAGCCTACTAAAATTCCGCGGTCGCACGGCTCAGAGCTACTTGGCTAAGTTGCGGCTGCATTCGCTGCCGACTTATTGCAATCACCGAAGCCAGCGCGATGGACCTATTCAGTCGCGTGGCGGCCTTTACCCCTCGCCACGTCGCCACTGATCCTAATCCTTCCGCACGTCATGGTGCCTCCGCGACAGCATTCCCCGGTCGCCCGGTACGACCTGGGGAATTCCATGATGGACATAAGACCTACCCATTTTTTATCCGAGGGTCGGGAAGACAAGTATGGCATATTGCGGGACAAACAACGTAAGATCTGTCAACCGGCATACCTCGCAAGCCCTCCTCGACGGACTTAACATTGCTCAGCTCACCCGCTCTCGGCCCTGCCTGGCCCCCTTCATCACCTCCTCTCGACCTGCACCCCCGCCTAATGAAACTCCGAGGTCGCGCGGCTCAGAGCTACTAGGCTAAGCTGCGGCTGCATTCGCTGCCGAATTATTGCAATCGCCTGGTCGAGCGCGATGGACTTATTCAGTCGCACGGAGGCAATCACCCCTCACCGCGCCGCCACTGATCCTAACATCTCCGCACGTCGCGATCTCGTTAGAGTTAGCGCTACCCGGTTGGCCGACACCACCTGGATATCCCCGCGATGGACATAAAGCCTATAATTTCATCCGAAAGTCGGGAGAACGATAGCTGCACGTTGCGATACAAAGCGTCATGGCCTGATCGTTCGGCGTACATCACAGATTCCCCTCGATGGACATAAATCTTATCTTCTCCTCTTGGGCGGCATCCCCTCACCCACTCATCACCAGCTACCCATATCTCAACCACCGGTCTTCCTCCGGCGGCACAACCCCTCGCCCAAACCACCTCACTCTGGCGGCACCATCCTCGCCAACGCACCTCAGCGGCACTGCATCGCTAGACTCACCCGCTCGCTAGCCCCAGGCGTCTTACAGCATCAATATCCAGCTATTAGTTATGACCCGATAGCCAATCCCTTTAGCCAAAACAAAATTCCTATTTTGTTCTCATTCCAGGCGCTCGAATCCATACCACCACATACCTCCCTCGTTTGACAAACCCATAAGTCCATCAGCGAAAAGATCGTTGTCAACAGAGTATGATCACGCACAGGGGCGCGGCTCATATCTGCCTCGTCCCGGCTAGGATAGTTGTTATCTTCAACATTATCACCTCTCGATCCCTCACAATTCCCTCGTAAGTTCGACTACGACGGGACTGACCTTGGCATCAATAAGCCAGTGCGCGCGCGCGTAGATGACTCAACTTCTTACGGCTAGATTTCGTGCCTCCTCATTAGGCATGCTCGAATGCCGATGGTCTTTGTCTCGTCTCCGTGCAGGTACGATATATTGATATATTCCTCAAGGATTTATCATTCGGAACCGCAATTATGACTCGCTTTACGGGGATCTTTTTCGCCAAATTCTCATTCTCTTTAGAACCCTTTCTCCCGCATGTAGAAGCGATAGCTAGCGTAGTGGGTCTTTCGGTCTGATGACGTCGTTTAGTGCTGTCTCCTGGCGTTCAATTACGGCCAGCCAATGTATGGGCTTGTGCGAGCCGCTAGGTGCGCCGCGATTGGCTGGGTTCACTGACGTCACACTCTGGCAGTTTGCCCCGGAGTATACTTGAACCTGGTAAAACCGGCTCAAGAACGCCTTTTGGTCTCTGGTGTGTTCCGCTAACGTCTCCGCTAAGTAAGCTCACGGTAAATAGAATACTAGGTAGCGCCGAGTGCCGGCCTTCAACACAGACCCTATGGTGATCACTTTTTTCAGCTGTTTTGTTTAGGCTAAAAAGGTATTTAGACTATGGATATTTGAGTTAATTTATATTAACGTTCATATGTGAGACTTATATACAAAAAAGAAAGCAATTATAATTTAACTGTCTAATTATAAAAAGAAAAATGCAGGGTAGGGCATCTTCCAAATGACAGCGTTGTAGAAAATCCGAAGGTTTGAACTCAACTTTGAATGCATATCTGAAATTACAAGAAACTGACGACTGAAAAACACCTATTAGTCTCTGAAATTGAATTTGGGAAATATTCACTATCAGTTCTCCAATGTACAACACACCACAACAGCACACTCTTTGAACTGCAACCCATGTGATTTCAAAAACTAGAAATAGTCGGGTCGAGATAACTTCACATCTTGATCAAAATTTCAAGAGCTTTTAAATGATACAAAAGTTTATCCATAAATTTTGTCGAAACATAGTTAAATTTGCTCGAAAGCCTTAGGCTCTCGTTTGCAAATACTGGGCTGCATCTCTGAGTTTTGAAGAACCATAAATAGTCGGGTCGTGTAAATGAAAGCATTAAGTAGGTAATTCAAATAGTTTTATTTTGAGACACAAAAATCTTGGAATTTTTTGTTGCGCGCTTCAAAATTTGACTTTTAGGCTGTCATATTTCAAAGTTTACTGTATTGGCAAGCAGTGACGTGTTTCTTGAGTACTGCGCACACCGGAACCGTGCAAGTTGACCAATCAGCGACGGGAATTGTCGTTGCTGAATAAGCTGATTGACGCTGATAACACTGCACACGTTTGCAAAACATCGCCAGTGATCATCACTTCCCGAGTCCTCGCGCTGTGTGTTGAGTGTGCGGGTACGTAATTGTGATACAAATGTGCGTTTACGATACATTGTCAAATTTTAACAATGCTACAATGAGCTCATCATTTAACGGGCTTTTAAATGAAGCGAAATTCAGTCAAATAATTTCGAAGCATCAAGCTTATTTGCCTCCCAAAGCCAATGGTGTCGTGCAAATATATTGACTTCCTTGCATATCCAGTTCAAGTTTGAAAACAAAACAGTGAGATAAAATTTGCAACCAGTATGATAAAAGCAGCAGTTACTCAAATGTTTGATGTACTTTCTCAGCATATCAAACTGGCAGTGATAAAGAAACATCCAAGCATCATGATGATCATATTGATAGTTAACGACTGTAGCCTCGGACACATCAAAACATCAGATGTTTCATGCTATTGAAATGTAGATACCAATGCACTTAAAGTGCCAATACTTTATCAGTGTCTTAGTGCATCAGTATTATGTGCACACACTGATAGCATGAGAAAAAAAATGAGATTTGGACATCTTCACCCTATGTCAAAACACTGGTGGCGTATTGGGGTTTTAGGGCGCCACAACTCTTATGCGTCATAGTGTCAACTCTTGTGCGTTCATAGTGACTTCATGATGTTAGTAGTGTTTCAGTGTTTAAAGGGAATGTTCACCTTTCTGAAAGTTGTCAAATATACATTGGTTGTAGTAGAAAATATGAGTAAGTGCTGCTGAAAACCATTGTGATATTTTTTCACTCGCAAAGTCACTTAATGTTTACAAATAAAGTTTTTAGATTTGGGCAAATGACATCATTATATACCGCTGCTGATTGGCTGACAAAGTGGGATTGGCTGAAGAAGTGTCTGTTGGCCAATCAGCGGCTGCACCAGCCTGGATTCATTTTGCAAATGGTAAATTAAATTGCTTAAAAACTGTTAAGTTTTGGGGAAAATGACCTGAGTAATTTAGACATTTCAATAACAGCTCCAGATAATGGCTATCTCAATTTAAAACTAATACAAAGGTGAAACATTCCCTTTAAGTGTGGCAGCATCTTCTGCACCACATAGTAGAAGTCTGGCATTTTAAGCATCCAACAATTGGACAGTGACAGCTGACAGGAGACAGAAGACAGTGATAGTTGGCAAGACATGTTTTTTATTCAAAATGTTGCATTTCAGACTTTAATGATTTGCACACATTCAATTAGTGCATGTGATGCACTAATTGAATTATTTGTGCTAGCACTGAACATGTTCAAGTTCAGTCAGTCCTTCCATTGTATGCCTGTGTTGTATACAGACGGTACTGCTGAGTCCTAATATTTGCATGCTTGACACAATATTTCTGATTTGTATGCATTGTTTTCGCAGATCTGGTGCATGTCCGAGACCAACACCGACCCGACGCCGGTGGAGGTGAAGACGCGCATCCGGCTGCTGCTGATGGGCGCGTCACCGGCAGTGGCAGCCGGCTCAAGAAGCCAGCCATCGGCCTCCGGCGCCTCTATCACCATGGAGGAGAAGAATCCTGTGTACCTGAGCGCCAGCGTCCTGAAGGACCTCAGGGACGAGGGGGCGGTTACGGATGATCCGGACGACGACTTGCAGTCCAGCCAGCTCCTGCAAGATGCGCAGACCCACCAAGGACCGCCATCTGGTCACCCCGTGGCGGCCAGTCTGGAGTTCGGCCGGGAAGCTCTGGCGTACGTTGCTGGCTTCCTGGCGTACAAGTGTCGCTCCGTGGACAGCAGCCTTGGCACTGTGTCCGGCCAGTGTGCTCCCGGTCAAGCAAGTCCAAGAGCTCTGGGTGGATCGAGCGGCTGAACCGAGGAGCCTGGCTGTGCCGTCACTGCAGTGGCTAGAGCAGGTGGAGGCGTTTGAGTACTCCCGCATCGACCCTCGGGTGGTGCGAAAGTACGCCGTCACACGGACGCACATCCGCCTGAAATGGCTGCAAGGCAGCCTGAGGGAGTGCCGGGTGAATGAGCGCAACGCCAAGCGCATGCGCATGTATGCCCGGTCAGCAGTGTGAGGCACCCACCTGCCAAACTGCCTCGCCACCCTGCCGAGGACATGTTCGTTCACTGGCCGAGGACATGTTCGTTCGCTGGCCGAGGACCTGTTCGAGCTGCTGGCCTGCTACTTCCGGGTGAACTTCACGCCGCCGCCGGACAGCTCGCACGGGGTCACGCGACAGATGCGACATCCGGAGGTGCAGCCGCGCGCGCTACAGCTGGTGGTGGCTGTGCCGGCGCAGGCCGATCAGCGGACGCGCCCCCTGCTGGCCGAGTGTCTGCACCACGCGGCGCAGCGAGGCGGCGACCGACTGATGGCCGGCGCGGCGCCGCTGCTGGTGGTGCTCTGCGCCGGCGGCCGGGAGCTGGTGCTGGGTGAGGCGGTGCCGGCCCTACTTGGCCAGCTGGAGGCCGGCGCGGAGACTCGGCCGCCGAGCGGCTGGAGACGCTGAGCGCGCATGGCCGGCTGCTGGCGGACGGCGGCGCGGACGAGTCGCCGGCTGTGGAGCCGCTGCGGCCGCGGCTGGCTGCCGTGCTGCTGGCCGAGGTGGCCGGCGGAGACCGGCCTCTGCAAACGGCCGCGCTCTCCGTGCTCAGCTCCTGCCCCCTGGCTGGTGGGCGAGGCGGAGGCGGACCACTGGCGGAGCACCTGGCCGGTCTGGACACGACTGAGGACGCCGCGGTCCGGGCGGCGGCGCTCACCTGTATCGGGGCCGCCACCGACCAGCACACCAATGCCGTGGTGACGGCTCTGGTGCAGCCGCTGCTGACCCAGCTCAACAGAGGTGCGGTGTCGCCGGAGAACTAGGCTGAGCGGCAGCTGGCGGCGGTGGCGGCCGGCGTGACCGGGCTGGAGGCGGCGCGCGCCACCCTGCCACTGGTGCGGCAGGTGCGCGTCAGCCGCGAGGAGGCCACCGCCACCGAGCGCGTGCTGGCCACGGTGACTGACATCGTGGAGCGGACGTCTTCTTTCTTAACGGAGACGGCGATCACGTGCTGAGCACGCTGGCTGAGCGGTGGCACGGCGTGCCGCTCTCCCACGCGGCGCCGTGGCAGCACACGCAGCTGACGGCGCTGCTGGCCGCCGCCCGGCCCAGCGTGACTGTGCCGCAGCAAGACATCGTCACCGTGATGCTCGCCAAGCTGGCGCTGAAGAAGCGGCGCCCGCTGACGGTGGCGCGCGCTGCCAAGGCGCTGGCCGTTGTGTTCAATAAGCAGCCCGATGCCAAGACCGACCATCTGCTCAAGAGGCTCACCAAGCCAATGCCAAGATACAAGATAATACCAAGATGGTCCACCGTGCGGCGGCCAGAGCCGCGCGAGCGCGCGCCACCGCAAGCTCGCCCCAATGCTGGTACCGTGCTTATGGGATCGCGCGTTCCGCCATCGGTGTCCGGCCGTCACCAGGCCGCGGCGGCGGCGGCCCGGTGCAGCACATGCGGAGCGACAGCGTGATGATGGCCCTGGCAGCCACCGCCACTAGCATTGTGTCGTCTACAAGACACACAGTCTATCGCCAATAACCCGAGCATTTGAGGTGCCCAAAAAATCCAAAGCGTAGTATGCGACATGTAGTTTGTCTTTGCGCAATAATAGATTGTGTGCTGCAGATAGTGGTGAGGTATGCTGTCTGAAAAAAGATTGACATATCCGGTGATTTATCAAACTTGAATTTTACTTGTCGTGAGCGCATTGCTGGAGACGAGATGTTTGAGCTTGTATTTGTGCTGGCACGCATCGTGTGCTTGTATTGTTATGTAGCAATCGACTCGATGTTTCCACGTGTATTTATGCTTCGTAAAAGCTGCTGATGTATCTTTGTCACTCACGGTTCCAACGTCTGAATAGCGGCGACTTATCACCGATATCGGTCATTCGTTTCGTTTCGTTTGGTTGATATTCGTTTGCGTCATTTGTGTGAGTATGCGCATATGCGTATGTTTTATTAGGATATAAGTGATTATTAGGATAGGTGGCAAATTAAATAGGTGACAAATAGTTGAAATAGGCGATGATGCGGCATGTAAATGCTTGATATGTAGTAGGCATGTTACTGTTACCATATGCCAGTATAAGATAGTATGTTCTGATTATGTTCCTACTTCCTATGCTGGTTATTTATTGTCCCTTTTCTTTACTGGCGTGCGTATCTTTGGCAAAACAAAATATGATGTCGATGACCTCTCCCGACGCATGATGGAAATATACGGCAACGGCGAAATTATCTGGATTTTTTGCACCATTTGCACCATTCCCAGACGGTAGAAACTTCTGCAGGAAAAGCAGGACCTTTCTAACCGGGAAGTGACACGCTAACTGGTTGCATCAGCGAAGGCCAAACTAAAGTATGTGCTTGGAGAGAAATGAGAATATTGCAAAAGGTGTAATCTAATTATGAAGACTGTTCGGAGACTGCGGGTGGAATAGGACTTTCGTCGCAGTAATACGGGCCCATTCAGATGTCAAACTTAAACAAAATGGTAGGTACAGTGGCTGGACATTCCACTGTGGCATTCCTGCTTTGATATGTATTGCAACGAAAGTATCAAAATAATTTCGTAAAAGGTAAAAGGGACTAAATATGAATAGAGACTACAGACTCGAAAGCAAGGACGGTTTCATATAATCCGTGCGTGCATACTCATGAGTATGACATGACTCATGAGTATGACGTGACTCATGAGTATGACATGACTCATGAGTATGACATGACTCATGAGTATGACATGACTCATGAGTATGACATGATTCATGAGTATGACACGACTCATGAGTATGACATGACTCATGAGTATGACATGACTCATGAGTATGACATGACTCATGAGATAAATAAATACTATATAATAAATAGTATTTATTTTGGTAAGAAGTTATTTGCAGTTGTTGACTTTTTTCACAGAAAGAAATGCTAGCACAAGCCAAAAAAAATAATTTAACAACATAGTTTGAATAATGCTTCTTTAGCTATTATAATCAACAATAGTACTCAGGTCGTTAAATACCGCCACTCGGTGGCCTGGGTGTCCACTAAATTTGCAGCTCTACTGCGGCGGCGCGCTCACTCCGATAAATAGTTTAACCGTACAACAGCTGATTGGAATTTGCGCGTGACGTCAGAGGTTGGCGCCCCCGTGAGTAAGCTGTTAGACGGTATTTAAGCACTGGTTATTATATTCAGGCTGCATGAATATGATAGATATTGCAGTCTATCTATTTTTCTAACATGTTCATAGCTTGATTGTCTCTTAAAATCCGTTGAGCAGGCATTTTGTAGCTGAGGTACGGGGCCCTGTTAAAGATACTTAGGCAGCGTGCAAAGAATACCTGTGTTGCTGCATGGCATCGCTCCTCATTTGCAACGCGATTATCCTTTAAATGGATGTAGATTACTATTTCTCCTAATGATTAGACCCTTGGGTTTATGGTCGCTTTGGTGTAATATACATTTGACACCTTTCTTCTTTTCTTATGTTCGTTTCAGGCCAAGACACTGTTCAATGGACAGTTGCTACTAATACCCGCCTCATACAAGATGTTGCTTGACCTGAGACGGAGGGATGAGCTGTTGCTACTATCCATTACTGAGAGGCGGCACTGCTATGATTCTGCTAAGAGGTAACAATCACCCTCCGCTTAAAGATAATCCCTTCTGTTCACCATAATTTCCATATTCTTCCCAGAGGGTTGCTCGGAGATGCTTCAAATGATCTCTGAATTCTCTTCTGCCGTCATTCTTAATATCTATATCTAATGATGTTCTACCCCAAATATGATTGGCAATCAACTGTGTCGTGATTGGGGTAAAATGACCGAGGAGGGGCTGGTAATTTATTTGTTCTGCTCATTGCCGTCCTGCTTCCTGTTGCTTCTCAAGCCCTCCTATATTGTTAATATCTGAATAGATTATAACTGTCTGCATACACTAGTCATTGCACTGGATCTGAGTCACCAGTACTGCTTACAGGTTAACCTCCCAAAAGGGGATCGGAGGTATTCACCCAGCTAATTTCCTTAACTCACCAGGATTGATTAGCCCGTGCTTGACTTGAATCTGATCAGCAGACTTGAATGTATACAATTTAAAGCTAAGATACCACTCTTACCACCACACTTAGGGTAAGAGGCTCTCCTGGGATCCCTCACCAAATGTACTTGAATCAAGCTAGTTTTCTGGTCCACCGCCTCAGCCTTGGAATTTGTGTCATTTTCTGGACTTTTTGGGTCCAAAGGATTTTGCCCTCTTCATATTTGCTCAGGAAATTTGCTCTCCTTTCGCCTGATCTTATGACATTGTAGTTCAAAACTAATTCAATTTTCCTCAGAAGGATTTAATATCTATCACAAATCAGGATGTTTCACTTTCCAAAACATAACTAAAACCAAAATGACAATCTTTACTTGCCTGACAATACTCTTTTACTCTCCACTTATGGATTTTTACTAAAATTCAGCACTGCAGGCCGTTATCACTGGCTTCCTGGCATCTGTGTGTCTGTGTTTATCTGCATCTGTGCCCGTGTTCCGTCCGTGCCTTTATCTGCGCCCGTGACTGCACAGAATCTGTCCGCCGCCCGACATCACGTGACGATACCGCAGCGCCCCCTAGACCGTGAATAAGCAAACTGTCCCAGTGGCAATTGTCGCACGCCTTTGGTCCCGCATTAGCTCGTCACAGACGATCTACGTCCACGCTCCGGTTCGGCTATCAATAGCAAAGGGCGATGGACAATAATGTGGATTCAATGATGCATCCCTCACGTAAACCACGCCCCCTGGTCTTGCAATATCTCTATCTCTATATTCCGGAATGATAACTCATGTCCTCGTTAACTTCACAGATCGAGGCTGTGACTCTGCCTTGATGAGGCGGCTTCAACCCCAAGCCGGATGCTCCTCTGCGCGCTGTGGCAGCCGCTTAAACGTCTGCAGACCACATGCGACTCCGAGGGAGGCGGTCAGCGGAACTACCGTCTCCAGCACTGTCCGCCGCCCGTCCTCCGATTATCGAGGGTGGCGCCCCCCTCACGGTCCTTCGAGGCTTCGCCGACAGATGGCGATAGATGGCCGACGTCTCTGTTCCGACTGAGTTCAGGGATCCTCTAGTTAAACCCACTCAATCGAGTCCAACCTGCCTCTGATGTAACAGTTGGGATTGCTAACCGTGCTGCGTGGTCCCTGACCATCATCGTGATATGAATGCTCTATCAGACTGCCTGCGAAGCGAAACGCCGGTATTGTAGGAACCTGCGTTAATTTCGATAATATGTGTTATACTGGTTCCCCTCGCATAAGGCGTTATTTATAACTGTTATCTTCGACTGCCAAAACCCTCACTAACGTGTGGCTTCCCGTCCGATTATACGGAGGTCTGTGACGTTGCCTTTTACCTCAGTCTGACAGATAGTGGGGTGCTGACCGCGGAACGCCGACTCAACTCTCGATGCGCCAGCCGTTTTACATCATCATCACATCGTTATTCGAGGCTAGGGTGAGCTGATTCCTTTAACAGATAACTCTGAATTATACCCGCGGAGCCACGAACTGGCTCCGCCCTCTTTAGTTCGAGATGCCGCCGATGGTCGCTCTCTCTCTCTCTCTCTCTCGACTCTCTCTCTCGCTCTCTCGGCTCTCTCACTCTCTCTCTCTCTCTCTCTCTCTCTCTCTCTCTCTCTCTCATCTCTCCTCATCTCTCTCTCTCCTCTCTCTCTCATCTCTCTCTCTCTCTCCTCTCTCTCTCTCTCTCTCTCACTCTCTCTCTCTCTCTCTTCTCTCTCTCGCTCTCGCTCTCGCTCTCTCTCTCTCTCTCTCGTCTCTCTCTCTCTCTCTCTCTCTCTCTCTCTCTCTCTCTCTCTCATTCTCGCTCTTCGCCGCGCTCACATTCACGCACTCACTCACACTCCCTC
>JAXIVJ010011768.1:10000-42500 GCA_036785665.1 Chirona hameri | reverse complement strand
TATCAATTTCACTCAACACGAAGGCTGAATCTGGGGGAGGGGGGAGGGGGGCCTCCCCCAGATTCAGCCTTCGGTGCGTGCGTGTGTGTATTTGAAGCATGTGATATTCTGTGGTTGGTTTCAGGTATGGTGTTACCGTCAGGCGGTCTCGGCGTTAGGTATTCGTCACAGTTTGCTGCGTGGTCCCTCGCGGCGAACGCTTTATTCTGCTTGTGTCGTTCTCTTTCTGTGGGACGTGGAATGCGCTGCTAACCCTGTTGTTGGTCGCCTGGCTTTTGTTGACCCCGCTTTGCCACTGTACTTCCAGGAGTTTGTATTTTTTTAAGGGAAATAATGACCCTTTTCCACTAAAATAGAGTTAGCACTTGAAATCGCCAGACGAGATCAAAATATATTGTAAATTCATCACATTTTGCATGAAAACTTTCCTACCGAAAGATATTTCAAGTTAAAGTTGATAAGCGTTCCACACTTTTAACGACCGGTACTTGCACTATTTCTGACCTTTTGTCAAGTACTTTTGGTCCTCATCAAACTGCGGGCTTTTCCCGTATTATTTTTTTACGCAATGGAGTGGAAAATATATTGTGCGTTCTGCTTGTTGTGATTATATGCCCGGCGATCTTCTAAAACTACAGCGATTGGAAAAAGTGGCAATAAAATCGGAAGCTCATCGATGCACATCAACGCGGCATAGTTAGTGGTTGCGACCCTCAATTTTTGCAATTCGATTCATTTGTTTTCAACATTAGGAGTTGTGTATAGTTTGTCTGTGGCTGTACATAACACTATGCTTTATTTTATCATGAAAAATAATAATTTTTCCCAAAAAAACTAACGAACAATAACACAAAACTGGCAATTAAATCAGAAGCTCATCGATGCACATCGACGGCGACCTATTTAGCGTCGGCGATTTGTTTACAGTCATTGTCATGCTTCTCGGCGCACTTAACCATCTCGGCGCACTTGGCGAGTTGTTCCTGATTAGTATACCCAGGTCCCGTAGCAGGCTTTGTTAATGACGTCATTGGTGCCATTCTTGTGTAGCATTGCAAAATATATCTGATTTCGAGTTGAAAGCTAATTAAAGACTTATTCAAATGATTGTTTTTAAGTTTGAATTTTCTTGTTAATCATTATTAAAGGTATTTTATCACTGTATTTCATAGTAGTTGACACTTCAGAAACTTGTGACGTAATACTATTGTATCCAATATGCATTTCCCTCACCTTTTGCCATTGTGGCGCAGTGCCTAGTGCTTTGCGAATACTAGCTTGCCTGGGGTTCAATTCATTCCGCTCTTATTTTATTCGAGTTGGTATAGTTTGCATGTTGTTGTTATTCATGACTTATACTGATAGTCAGTCATGCATCACGGATGCTTCACGGATTGCTTCACGGATCAGAGCGCTGCTCGAACGCACGCTAGTAGCGCTTTCGTTCTCCATGGCAACCAGGCGTGAGCCAATGAAAAGCCAGAACGTATTCCCTTTCTGGCTTTTGATTGGCTGACGCCTGGTTGCCATGGAGAACGAAAGCGCTACTAGCGGGTGTCCGAGCAGCGCTCAGTTTGATCGGAAATGTCACAGAGGCTCCACAAATGCCGCACTCGATGTTAACAATGGTAGGGAAGGACGAATTTGTCAACGACCTTCATGATGTACACAAGGTACTTGTTTTGTATTTCTTCCAAACTTACAACTTTGAATTTGGGAATAATTTTATTTAATTCTTAAATTTAAATAAAATAATTTTAAAAATATAACGGGAGCCTAAGAAATTGTTGCTAACAAAATCAAAAGGTCATTATTTCCCTTTAAGTTATGTTTTATATTTTCTAGAATTAGTTTGGTTCTCTCCAGACACTGAACGAACATAGCTTGTGTGTAATGTGTTGAGTGATTTCCAGGTCTGACTAACTGAATGTCGTGTAAAGCTGGCAAAGGACAAATAGTTTTTGGTAATTTTGCAACCGTCGAAACTGCAAGTGTTAAATGCCTCAAAAGTCAATCGTTGGTTTGTCTTCGTTCTTCTGCGTAATTTCTACAATGACTCCACCTTATGCATCGTCACATCTATAAATGATGTCGCTCCTTCCAATCAAAGTGGGGTTCTCCTGAACCCGGTGAAATTCCCTGAGAAATATCACGAACCCCTTACTCATCCATCATCCATAATCGACAATAGATGTCTCCCAGGCCGCTCTGTTAGTATCCGTCCTCGCCACTAGATGTCACCCTCATCACCTCTCCTTCCAGCGTGCGGGACCAGCGCGGCGCCAAACGCGGCGCATCTGCGGCGTCGGGCGGCGAGCGGCGGCGCGGTGGCAACATGTACGAAAACAACCGTCACACCGGTTACAGCCCCGACTCGCCGCCGTACACGGCGATCCCGCCGCGAGGGCAGCAGTTCCGCCCGGTGGGCGCCAGCGCCGATCACGTGCAGGACACAGGCCCCAAGGCGCCGCCTCTGTGAGTAAGACGGTCACGGGATGTGGAGTGTGGAGTGTGGAGTGTGGAGTGTGGAGTGTGGAGTGTGGAGTGTGGAGTGTGGAGTGTGGAGTGTGGAGTGTGGAGTGTGGAGTGTGGAGTGTGGAGTGTGGAGTGTGGAGTGTGGAGTGTGGAGTGTGGAGTGTGGCGTGTGGCGTGTGGAGTGTGGAGTGTGGAGTGTGGAGTGTGGAGTGTGGAGTGTGGCGTGTGGCGTGTGGCGTGTGGCGTGTGGAGTGTGGAGTGTGTGGCGATGGGTTATTAGGGGATCGTCTCGGATCGGAATCACTTGACGGCGAGTTCGTGTCTTCTTCGTGCACTTTGACTCATGATAGGTCGAGCCGGTATTTATGCATATCATAGACTGATAAATTATAACTTGTAATCGCAGGGTCCTAGGATTGCTTTGAAGCCAGGGTGCGGAGTAGAACATTCGGCCCAAAAGACTATATGATATTATCGGCTTTGCCAAAACTCACCCATCAGAATCAGCTGTTACAAATGACAATATTTTCTTAACCTATTTTTGTCATCCACAGGTCAATATAAGCATTAGTAATATCAGAGTTAGGGTTATAGTTATCAAATACATCTTGATGTAGGGAGTGGAAAATTCACAGTAAAACGGGGGGGGGGGAAAGAGTGGGAAAAATATTACCCACAGGCCACAGGGTGTCATTTTCCACCCCAAAGTTTGCAATCCTAGGACACTGCGTAAACGTCTGGACCCTAGTTCGTGGATTCTGTACATGCAGTCTTCAAATTACGATGCATGGTGCTATAACTGTCTGAACAATTACAACAAAAAGCTTAATCTCATGCTTCAGCCTACGTCATTCGGTGCCCTCCTCTTCACAATTTGACTGGATACTGTCTTGTCCCGGCACACACGTAGTTCTGCTGTTTGAAGCATGCATTTGTGTTGTTTGCCGCCTCTGACATAGTTCCGCCGTTCGCCGCCAGGTGGGACCTGAACGGAGGTCCGCCAGGTTACACGGACAACCCGAGCTCCGCCGGGTACGACCGACCACCTCCGTACTTCTACCCGGGGCCAGGGTGAGTTGACCTCTGACCTCTGAGCTGACCTCTGACCTGACCTCTGACCTTACCTCTGACCTCTGACATCTGACCTGACCTCTGACATCTGATCCCTGTCTGACCTGACCCCTGACCCTGACCTCTGATCCCTGATCCCTGACCACTGACCTCTGACCTCTGACCTCTGACCTCTGACCACTGACCACTGACCACTGACCACTGACCTCTGACCTCTGACCTCTGACCTCTGACCTCTGACCTCTGACCTCTGACCTCTGACATCTGATCCCTGACCCGACACCTGCTCCACGACCGCTGACCCCTGACCTCTGACCTCTGGCCCCTGACCTCTGACCTGACCTCTGACATCTGACCTGACCTCTGACATCTGACCTGACCTCTGACATCTGACCTGACCTCTGACATCTGACCTGACCTCTGACATCTGACCTGACCTCTGACATCTGACCTGACCTCTGACATCTGACCTCTGACCTTTGACCTCTGACATCTGATTCCTGACCCGACACCTGCTCCACGACCGCTGACCCCTGACCTGACCTCTGTCCTGACCTCTGACCTCTGACCTCTGACCGCTGACCTCTGACCTCTGACATCTGATCCCTGACCCGACACCTGCTCCACGACCGCTGACCCCTGACCTCTGACCTCTGGCCCCTGACCTCTGGTCCTGAGCGCGCTCTGAGGCTCGGGACCTGTTCTCCGCTATTTAGTGTGGCCAGGTCTTCCTATTCCGTGATTTGTGGAACCACTGCAGAGGGTTAACGTGTTTCCTAGTGTAGCCAGGTCTACCTAGGGTCCATCTCTTCCATTATCGGTGGCACCACTGCAGAGGAGTTTATTATGTTCCCGTGTGGCCGGGTCTACCTCTACTGTGATTACAGAGGGGTTTATTATGTTCACGTGTGGCCGGGTCTACCTCTTCTGTGATTGCAGAGGGGTTTATTATGTTCCCGTGTGGCCGGGTCTACCTCTTCTGTGATCGGTGACACCACTATAGAGGGGTTTACTGTGTCCTAGTGTGGCCGGTCTACCTCTTCCGTTGCGGTGGAGCCACTATAGGGGGGTTTCACTATAGAGGGGTTTATTGTGTCCCAGCGTGGCCGGGGACCAGGCAAGATCGAACTGGAACACTATGCTGCGGCGTCTGGCGGGGAACCCCGACCAGAGCCATCTAGTGTTGGCCCGACACACTTCATGTTCGGCCAGCCCCGTCCACTTGTGAGCGCCATCCAGGTGCGCCATACTCTGCCGTGTTATACCGGCTGCTACCGGCTTATACCGGCTTATACCGGCTTATACCGGTGTCTACTGGTCTCTACTGGCCGTTACCGGCCTCTACCGGTCTCTACCGTGCCGTCCCGCCGCTGCATGGCTGCCTCGCTGCTGCTGGCGCATGCGCAAACGCTGACTGCGCGGCCGATGCATGGCTCGCCGTGACTTGGATGCCTGGAAACAATTAGAACGGTCTTTTCGCCAGAGCGTTCGTGATTTTCGCTGTTTATAATGCTCGCTCTTCAGTGCTGTTGCCATTTGTTGGAATAACCTCAATGATTGCAAGTGGTGCAAAATCTGAGGGTGGAATTTCCCGCAATGTTTGTATGACTAGGATTTAATCGTATCGGCTACTACTTACATGCAGTTTTGTTAAATGAATATCAGACATTGCAAGGCTCTGTTTTAGAACAGTTGGCAGTCGCAAGCTATATTTTCATTGACCCAGTGGCTGTATTGGCAAATGCCTCTTGTTATGCAATTGGCAATAGGTATAGCGCGCGTGTGCTTTGTTTTGTGCCGTACAGAGCCGGTATATGAGGTATTTGCTTCGTTTGGTGTCATAAGTAGTGGGTATATGACTCATTTGTTTCATTTTGTGCCATGAACAGAATATATATAAGGCATATGCTTCATTTTATGCCCTATGCAGTGCGTGTATGAGGTGCGTAACGCTTAGTTTAGTTTAGTTTTGCGCCACTGTTCATAACATGTCTGGACGATTGCTGATTGGTCAGAGCCGGCGAAAGGGCGTCACTGCCCTCATATGACTCGCATCCGTGTCTGGCCCGCGCTCTGGCCGTGTACGCGCGCGACTCCGACTCCGACTCCGACTCCGATTCTGATGAGGGCGAAACCGGCACTGGCGGTACCGCGCCGTCGCCTGGTACCTCGGCTGGTACCTCGGCTGGTACCTCGGCTGGTACCTCGGCTGGTACCTCGTCTGGTACTGACCTCTGTGAGCGCGTGTGCTGGTTTCAGTCAGGTGCCCCGAGTGTGACCTTCAGCCCTTCAGCTGACCTCGCGTCTTAGAGGAGTGTTCCCCAAAGTCCAGTATCTTTAGAAGTCGACCTGGTTGTTTCCTACTGATGGGCTTAGCCTAAGCCTAAGGCCAAGCCCATCAGTAGCCCCTAGCCTAAGCCGAAGCTTGACTTAGCCTATCAATATTTGTCCTGCGCTGGTGCCACAATGTTGCCAGCGGTCAGCATAATTCGACTGGAACGAATTGTTCTCACACAATCCACTGATAAAGTGCTGTATATTTCTAGACCAGCATGATAGTAGAATACAGACTAACGGGCTTTCAATGAGCGTCACCCAACGCGCGACTTGGGGTGTAGTTTCCGGGGCGCCTGTGTGCGTGCGCGTACTCTGTAGGTATGTATGCGCGAGCATGATAGTAGGTGTGCGCGTGTGCGTGTGTCCTTGTGTGAGGTGAAAATGAACAAGTGCGAGCGTACTTTCGAACGTGTATGCGGTGTTTATTTTGTTATCCGTGTATGTGTGCCTGTGCATGCATAGTGCATACGTAGGAACTTGCATATAGTGTATGTGCGCGTGTTTGCGTGTGCGTGTGCGTTGCGTATGCATGCATACGTACGTATACGCGTGCGTGTTTTTTTTGTGCGCCCCTGTGTGCCACGGTGTGTCCTATTTAGACACGTAGTAAGGCCATCCATGATGGATCCATGGCTACTACGGCCTCTCTTCAATGGCTACTACGGCCTCTCTTCAATGGCTAAAACGGCCGCGATCTGACCCGCCGCCAGTGACTTCTGACTTTGTTCTGGTGTGGCTGGTGTCAGGGGGCTGGCGGTGGTGCCGGCGGTGGTGCCGGCGACTGGTGCTGGTGCCTCGATGATGCCTCCTGTGGTGACGTGACGTGATGTGACGTCCGCCAGGTCAGACGTCAGTGGTGCTCGGCACCATCGGTGGTGCTCGGCACCAGGCTGTTGGTGTACGGCCAACGTGGAAACTGACACCAACGTCGTCTGAAATGGGGAGAATGTTTACATTTTGCTACTTAGAGGGAGTCTCCAAAGTGTAACGAAAACTTTAAGAATCGAAGGCATACACATACGTGTCATATTTGGGCATGGACATCAATTTACACCAAAGCCTCTCATGCAAACCATTGGCTAGATTAAACAAAAAACTACGGATGAAATGAAGTTGGTTTGCTGTTTGTGGCTGTTTTTTTATGGCAAATATTCACCACGTTGGACTATTTTGTGCACGTGTTTGTGAGTTTGCACGTTGGTTAAGATGCTCTGTGTCCAGTCCACTGTCTATCCGGTGATAATCACATAGTGTTGTATTCCGCTGTCGTAAATGTGTCAGGAATGGTAGGTGTCGGCCCTTGATGGTGTGGCACTGTGGCAGATGTAGTATATGTGGTGTGTATGTTTAGAGTGTGACTTTCGCTTCGGTTCGACTACTAGCACAGAAGGCGTAAATTCTATGGTTCGTAGACATTTAAAATGTGCGGATATATTCCTACCATGTGATTTAGAAAGCATTCGTAGTTATTGCGAGCACTCCTCGCTCTGAAGGTTAAATCTCACGTCATCGAATGGGGGCATATTTCATCTACCCTACTCTCCAAATCTTTAATGGCGATTCTGCAAAGTAAATCCTGTGACTGGTGACTGACACGTGTGACGTGTGACGTGTGACGTCGTGACGTGCGACATCGTGTGACGTGTGACATCGTGTGACGTGTGACGTGCGACATCGTGGCGTGTGTCATCGTGTGACGTGTGACGTGCGACATCGTGTCAACACCTGCCTCTTCCAGTTACGACTTTTTGGCAGATGCTCACATGCCCTCAGTTTTCAGAGGCATAAAGACATAAAGACATCAAAGAAAAGTGCAACAAAGAGCCTCGTGGGCCCATCCGAGGTTGCACCCTGCACACCCCCCCCCCCCCCCTCCACCAGTCTCGTCCCTTCAAATCACCTTACTCTACCTGCATAAAAGAAGGCTAATCCCACGAGTATTTATGAACTAATCCCTTCTCTGTAAAGCATTTATCTAATCTAATTTTGAAGGAAGCAAGTGTCACTGCATCAGCGACATCCCCTGGTAGCATATTCCAATGTCCTACAACCCTTCTACTGAAAAATGACTGTCGTAGCCTAGTCCTACTTTGTTTCATAATGAGTTTATGCTGATGACCTCTACCTCGATTTTCCCTATTGAACTCAAACATACCCTTTAAATATCCAGAATGCTGACTATTTACAAATTTGAAGACTTCAATTAGATCTCCTCTTAGCCTTCTATATCTAAGTGAAAACATACCCAATTTCTTTAATCTATCTTCATAAGGTAAACTACCAAGACAATTAACCATTTTTGTTGCCCTTTTTTGAACTCTTTCTAACAACCAGCAATCTTTCTCATATGCTGGAGACCAGGCTTGTACACAATACTCCAAATGTGGTCTAACGTATGCACAATACAGTTTTGTTATTACCTTTTCACTCTTGTAGGAAACATTTCTGTTAATGGCCCCTAGCATTCTAAGTGCCTTTTTCCTAGCTTCTACAACCTGGTCTGACGCTGATAGTCTATTGTTTACCACGACACCTAAATCTCTTTCCTTTTCAATCTGCTCCATTTTCTGCCCACCCATTTCATACCTATGTTTACTGCTAACCCGTCCAGCGTGCATAATCTTACATTTACTCAAATTGAATTTCATCTGCCATGCTTCAGACCACTCAACTAGCTTGTCCAGATCTGATTGAAAAACATCCTGATCATGTTTTCCTCTAATAATCCTGACAACTTTTAGATCGTTTGCAAATTTCAAGACTTTGCTGTTTATACTGTTCTCAATTGCATTCACAAATATTATAAAAAGCAATGGGCCCAGGACTGAGCCCTGTGGAACCCCACTGAGAACCTCCTTCCATTGTGATTGGCACCCATTCAATATAACCCTTTGCTGGCGTCCTGAAAGCCACGTTTCTATCCAATCCAGAATCTTGCCCCTGATCCCATGAATTTTAAGTTGCAACCCCAGTCTTGTATGGGGGACTTTGTCTGAATCTTTGCTTTACTGAAATCAAGAAAAGCTACATCTGTTACTACTGTTTACCCTGATCAAAGCTATCTGTTGCAACATCCAAAAACTCCAGAAGATTAGTTAAACAAGAACGGCCCTTCCTAAAGCCATGCTGTGTATCCTTGATGAGTTCATTTTGCTCCAAGAATTCAACAATCTTATCTTTGATGATTGATTCAAGCACCTTGCAGACTAATGAGGTCAGACTAACCGGTCTATAGTTTTCCTCTTTACTTCTATCTCCCTTTTTATGAATAGGGACAACATTTGCTCTTTTCCAATCAAGTGGAATTTTACTATCTGCGAGTGATTTAGAAAATATTATGGCTAATGGAACCGACAACTCCCTTTCAGATTCTCTTAAAAGTCTAGCATGGATTTCATCAGGTCCTTCTGCCTTGTTAGGCCTTACTTTCTTTAGATATTCTAGAACAAGTTCACTACTTATGCCACCTAGCTCTCCTATAGTCTCCTCTGTCTCTAGCTCAGGCTGAAGTGCTGCAATACTACTTTGGTCCTCGATAGTAAAGACAGATTGAAACTGATCATTAAGCACTTCAACCATTTCACTGTCCTTGCTAACTAACACATCATCTACCTTAAATGGACCTATATTTTTGGAAACTGTACTGAACTTATAAAAACTGAAGAACTTCTTACTATCTGCATTACAATGTCTAGCTAAATCAAGTTCCTTTGCCCTTTTAGCTGCTCTGACCTTTTTCTTAACTGAATTTCTTGCATTCCGGTAGGCCTTCTGATTTATATCTAGTGAAGATCCCTTCAAAATGCCAAATGCACTTATTTTAGCTTGTATAGCACTCCTTACTTCTGGGGTAAGCCAAACTGGTTTGCCCTTGGTTCTGTTACGTTTGTGCCTGAGGGGTATATGCCGATTCTGAATTTGGCTTAATCTAGCTTTGAAAACATTCCAGGCCTCACGCATCTAAACCTGCCAACTCAACGTTCCATTTTATCTGTGCGAGGTCATTTCTAGGTCAGACGTGTATTCAGGTCAGACGTGTATTTAGAACGGCTGTGCTGTTGATGTGAACCGCTTGGCTCCAGATTCCCCGCTACTGTTGTCACTCCTGAGCGTCACTCTGCATGAGCCAAAGTGGCAATCCTCGTAACATATCTCATCGCCATACATTACTGGTTTATGAGAACGGATTTGTCCGTTACTGTTCGTCGAATGACCACGAATCTATGTTGGCTGCCTTCTCTGGAGGGATGTAGCATGTATCACTACTGATTTAATACTACTGATGAGGCACTACTGATGTATCACTACTGATGTAATACTACTGATGTATCACTACTGATGTATCACTACTGATGTATCACTACTGATGTAGCACTACTGATGCAGCATTACTGATGTAGCACTACTGATGTATCACTACTGATGTACCATTACTGATGTAGCACTACTGATGTAGCACTAATGATGTAACACTACTGATGTATCACTACTGATGTATCACTACTGATGTATCACTACTGATGTATCACTACTGATGTAGCACTACTGATGTAGCAATACTGATGTAGCACTACTGATGTAGTACTGATGTAGCAATACTGATGCAGCACTACTGATGTATCACTACTGATGTATCACTACTGATGTAGCACTACTGATGTATCACTACTGATGTATCACTACTGATGTATCACTACTGATGTATCACTACTGATGTAGCACTACTGATGTAGCACTACTGATGTATCACTACTGATGTATCACTAATGATGTATCACTACTGATGTAGCACTACTGATGTATCACTACTGATGTATCACTACTGATGTATCACTACTGATGTAGTACTAATGATGTATCACTACTGATGTATCACTACTGATGTATCACTACTGATGTATCACTACTGATGTGTCACTACTGATGTATCACTACTGATGTATCACTACTGATGTAGCACTACTGATGTAGCACTACTGATGTAGCACTACTGATGTAGCACTAATGATGTAACACTACTGATGTATCACTACTGATGT
The DNA here is from genome assembly GCA_036785665.1 of Chirona hameri. Classification (NCBI taxonomy): domain Eukaryota; kingdom Metazoa; phylum Arthropoda; class Thecostraca; order Balanomorpha; family Balanidae; genus Chirona; species Chirona hameri. Next base: position 31,578 of record JAXIVJ010011768.1, on the reverse strand, counting down.
ATCACTACTGATGTATCACTACTGATGTATCACTACTGATGCAGCACTAGTGATGTATCACTACTGATGTATCACTACTGATGTATCACTACTGATGTAACACTACTGATGTAACACTACTGATGTAACACTACTGATGTATCATTACTGATGTAGCACTACTGATGTAGCACTACTGAGGTATCACTACTGATGTAGCACTACTGATGTAGCACTACTGATGTAACACTACTGATGTATCATTACTGATGTAGCACTACTGATGTAGCACTACTGATGTATCACTACTGATGTAGTACTAATGATGTATCACTACTGATGTGTCACTACTGATGTAACACTACTGATGTATCACTATTGATGTAGCACTAATGTAACACTACTGATGTATCATTACTGATGTAGCACTACTGATGTATCACTACTGATGTATCACTACTGATGTATCACTACTGATGTATCACTACTGATGTAGCACTACTGATGTAGCACTACTGATGTATCACTACTGATGTATCACTACTGATGTATCACTACTGATGTAGCACTACTGATGTATCACTACTGATGTATCACTACTGATGTATCATTACTGATGTAGCACTACTGATGTATCATTACTGATGTAGCACTACTGATGTAGCACTACTGATGTAGCACTACTGATGTATCACTACTGATGTAGCACTACTGATGTATCACTACTGATGTAGTACTAATGATGTATCACTACTGATGTGGCACTATTGATGTATCACTACTGATGTAGCACTACTGATGTAACACTACTGATGTACCATTACTGATGTAGCACTACTGATGTAGCACTACTGATGTATCACTACTGATGTAGTAATAATGATGTATCACTACTGATGTGTCACTACTGATGTAGCACTACTGATGTAGCACTACTGATGTATCACTACTGATGTATCACTACTGATGTAGCACTACTGATGTAGCACTACTGATGTATCACTACTGATGTATCACTACTGATGTATCACTACTGATGCAGCAAGCACTACTGATGCAGCACTACTGATGCAACACTAATGATATATCACTACTGATGTAGCACTACTGATGTGTCACTACTGATGTAGCACTACTGATGTAGCACTACTGATGTATCACTACTGATGTAGCACTACTGATGTATCACTACTGATGTAGCACTACTGATACAGCACTACTGATGTAGCACTACTGATGTAGCACTACTGATGTAGCATTACTGATGTATCACTACTGATGTATCACTACTGATGTATCACTACTGATGTAGCACTACTGATGCAGCACTACTGATGTATCACTACTGATGTAGCACTACTGATGTATCACTACTGATGTATCACTACTGATGTATGCAACACTACTGATGTATGTAACACTACTGATGTAACACTCATCAGTATGTTGAGACGTTAAGCATTGCTTCGGTATTGCATATTGCATATTGACGTATTGCATTGTTGGCTTTGCAGTCATCAACGATTGCTCATCGTTGCAATGTTACAGTTATCTGTTATTTGTGTTCTGTTTCGTGCGTGAATAGTGACGTTTTAAACATCAACTCGACGCTCTCACTAAAAAGCTTGCGTTTTATCAACCTCGTTTGATTTCTGCCATCTCTTCAGTAGAAACACATGCGACCCTCTCGTCTGACCAGTGACCTTGACCTCTGCATCTGCCGACAGGCCTGAGCGCTCCTGAGGCGTGGCGAAGCTCCAGTCCGCCGCCGACCGTGGTGCCATCTAGGATCAGTCGACGGAACTGCAGCTTCCGGCCGGTGACGCGCCGCGCCTGGGGCGCTCGCAGTTTCGCCTCCTGACGCGCAACAGTACTCCGGGGCTGTTGGCCGGTCAGGGGTCACGTGACCGCCGTGGCGCTGTGATACACTGCGGACAAAGACGGGCCTGACAGCGCCCCTCCGATGGGACCCAGCTTGGGCCCCAACGTAGGCCTGGTGTGGGCCCGACGTGGGACCCAGCTTGGGCCCTGACGCGGGCCCGGCGCTGGACCTAGCTTGGGCCCCGAGCTTGGGTCCCGACGTGGACCCTGACGCGGGCCTGACGTGGGCCCAGCTCGGCCCCGCCGTGAGCCGGACGTGAGCCCGTCGTGGGGCTCAGCGCACCGACCTTAGCTCCCAGAGAGTGGTGAATCTGTGTAACCGAGGGGCCGTATTGAGTCGGCCTGGTGCTGCCGGCACTGAGCAGTAAGCCGCCGCTGGAGATTCCAATATGGCGCCGTGTCGGCCGTGTTCTCGTCTGTGTGTGTGTTTTGTAGAGCTCGTTTACGTGTTTTGATCGTGACGCCGCGGCGGCAGAGGGGCTGCCACGGTCGCCGCAGCCGCCGGTTACTCGTTTTAGGTCGTTTTAGCGACGTCCTGTTCTGTTTTACTCGTGATCGCCGCGACAGCGTGGCACGCGTCCCGTGAGCGGTTTCCACGCTGGGGATGAATGGTTAGTCTGTGGAGCGAATCGCTCCCTATCGTCCCAGTCGCGGCCAGGCAGACAGGAGCATACAAATTCAAGTGCCTGCCGGGCGCTGGACCTGCAGAAGTTGGCGGCCGCTCACACACACACCCGGCGGGGCGCACAGCGGTGGACGAGCGGGCGTGCCGGGGAGGACGAGTGGGCGTGCCGAGGTTTGTAAACTGTGAGGAGCGGTGATGCAGGACAGGCAGAGCAATGCGCATTTTGTTGGTATTGTATTCGTATTTACGTGTGCAGATGAACTGTGTATTATACATTGAGAAGTGACCATGTTTTACGTAATGTTAATAAACCGTGTATGTTGTATGACCAGAGGACTATGTTTAAGCACCACCTTTGTGATGCTTTATTACCTAATTCGGATATAGAAAATGCTGGAAAGAGGAAAATATCGCTGATCAGACATTCCCCGGTGAACCGGTGATCTCCCCTCTTAGCCTGCATGGAAATACACAGAAATCTGTCCAACCTATGAGTAGGGGGGGGGGGGGGGGGGCTCAACCCAGGTTCAGGCACGTATCCATAATTTTTATCAGGGGGAGGGGTTAGTAGTATAATAAAATTTTGCTCCTCAGACAGGAGGGGGGATCGGGTCGTCAGCAGGTCGCATTTGATCTAGTATACATTTGTTTGCTCAGGGGGTGAGGAAGGGGGGGGGGAGGCATGGCCCCGTGCCCCCCTGGCTACGTCGCTGCTCAGGTTCAACCGGTGGTGGGGATCTAGGTTTCTAGTTGGGGGGGGGGGGGGGGGGGGGGGGTCATCAATTGCAGTGGTGCTCCTACCTATAACCAAATCTGAGAACTCAACGGATTTGGTCCATTATATTTTGAGGGCCCCCCTATTTCAGCATCTTTTAATTGACAACGTTGGCTATAGATATTTGTAATATCAGTCGTACCCTTTCCATCATTTAAAGTGCCGCGGGTGGTGATAGAATATATTATTTGTACAGTCAAGAGCGGCTCCAGAAGGCCGATGAAGAATTGACCAAGAGGGAATTCGAGTTTTGTGACCAGGGGGGGGGGGGGGCGTTGGAAGCCGTTTCTTTACGAGCAGTAAATCTTATGCGCGCGATAAACTATCGGCGCCAAAATTTGAGGTTTTGAGTGGGTTGGAGAACTAAGTTTTGCTATTGGAACCAGACTGGTTATTGATTCGACACTGATTGAATCGATTGGAATCGTTCAATCAAAATTCATTGAATCAAAACATAATTGATTCACCACCAGATATTTGTATTCATGAATCGTGATTGAATCAAAACCCGCATAAAATCAAGGCTGATTGAATCAAAAGATTTAACGATTCAAGTACACTGGTAAATTGTCCAAATACATGGAGTCCCAGTGGCTACATTCAATTATACTGAAAGACTATTGCTGTACCAATGTTTTAAATGATCATATATATGCATATATATGCATATATATGCATATATCCATTTGTATTGATTTGACATAAATTCACCTCTGCATATATTCAAATGTTGAATCAAACGTGAATCAATTAAAATATTTGTTTTGATTCTTTGAATCAGAATGAATCAATTCTCAAAATTGTACCCGTGAATCGAACGGTGATTATTCGAATCATTCAGATTCCAAAATGAATCATGATTGAATCGTTCCAAAAAAAGTTTAATCAATAACCAGTCTGATTGGATTTGGAACCAGCATTCAGGGTCAAAACGAGGAAATATGTCTGGAGCAAAAAATCTGTGGTGGTGTCAAAAGACAAGTTGCCCCCCCCCCCCCCCCCCCCCCCCCATGTAAGGCCAAAGGTGGAGCCATGGCCCCATATCCCCCCCCCCTGCGACCGCCAGTGTTAGTCTAACTTAGACCCTGTTGTACCTACTGGAAAAGAACACTGATTGGCGGCGCGATTTTTTTGCTTTATTTTGTGTTTGTCTAGATAATAGGCCCTAAAAATCGAAAGGTTCTATAATCTATATGTATCAGCCCAATTGGGGCCCTCAGGGCCCCTCGAGTCCGATACGTTGTTGCCTCTGGTATAAAGGCACGTTGGAGCCCTTCATAGCCCAAGGGACGGGAGGCATGAAGGGACATTTTTTGGCATAATTTAACAATTTTAATTTAGCATCATTTCGCGATTTTGTTTTCTTCCAGCGACCAATGCTTGTGATTGCATGGCGGCACCAGACCATTGTGTTCCCTCCTGGATTCAAGGAGGCACAGTGCCCCGGTGTTTCGGAGTTTCCCCTCGCCCCACAGTGCCGCCTACCGTCACGATGGTGCCCCTGGCACACCGGCGCGGTGGTGCCCTTGGTTCACCGGCGCGGTGGTGCCCCTGGTACTCCGGCGCCGCGGTGGTGCCCCTGGTTCCCCGGCGCGGTGGTGCCTCCAAGGTGCGGTGGTGCCCCCACGGCCCGGTGGCGCCCCCACGGCGCGGTGGCGCCCCCACGGCGCGGTGGTGCCCTTGGTTCAAATAACACTGAATGATTTGCGCCGCGACGCGGCACGGATTTTTGTTTTATTTTGGTGGTGCCCTGGCCCGTGGTGGTGCCCCCACGGCGCGGTGGTGCCCCCATGGCCCAAGGGGGGAGGGTCATGACCCCGTGACCCCCTCCCTTGGATCCGCCACTGCGGCTCAGAGGGGCCCATCTCAGGTCTGAAAGGGGCCCATCGTGGACTCAGAAAGGGCCCATTTCAGGCCTGCTAAAACTCAATTTAGCCTAAGAAAGCGAGCATCTCAAGTCCATAATTTGTTTTAGGGGTCCCATCAGCCAATGCTAAGGGGCCCATTTCGGTTAGCCACCCCCGTCGCAAAATCCTGGCTGCGCCCCTGATTACAGCTGAGGTCAGGGATGTAAAAATACATATAACATATTTCCTAGCCCCCACCAGTAACTTGCATCAATTAAGTTTAACCCTTGTTTGAGACTTGGCATAATTACGAAATAACAATACAAATGACTTGAGTCTCAATAGTTCGGAAAATAGTCACCAGTAACGTTTGGCAGCACTCAGGCGTTAAAAAACCTACACCATAAGGTTCCCATGTTAAATCGATGATTTTCAGACGAGGCTGGCTCATAACCTATGGTATATATTTGAAATCCGACTTCGGAACCAGATAGCTACAAGCCTAGGCTACAACGTTTTTATTTACCAATTTGCGATATTCTGGGCGTAAAGGGATGAATAGGCTTGGGGGTTAAAAAACGTCGGAACGACCGCTGACCGCTTCCAAATACTACTGGTACTGGAATATACACTACTTCGACTACTACTTCGTAGGGTATTAATAATGACCGCTTCCAAATGCTACTACAGATACTGAAATATACACTACTTCGACTACTACTTCGTGTATTTGCTGGAGTTGAATTCAATAAATAAAGATTTAATCTATGGAAATACAAGTTATTGATAGAAAACAATACCTATAATTCATAATAGACAAAACAATTCCCAGCAAAAATTATATCTTGTCTATTTCATTTGGGCGTTACATTTCTTACTGTTCTACCCGTTGTTCTACTACCCTGATATATCCCACAAGGCAAACAAATTAGGCGAAAACCAAACAGCATCACTTTAGTAATAATAAAAGAGACAAATTAAAAGAGTCAGCCGAGTCGGACCACAGCACCAGTGACGTCACGGTAATAAATAAATAAATATAAATAAATAAAAGAAAAGTGCAACAAAGAGCCTCTTGGGCCCATCCGAGGTTGCACCCCCCCCCCCCCCATCCCCCCCCCCCCTCCACCAGTCTCGCCCCTTCAAATCACCTTACTCTACCTGCATAAAAGAAGGCTAATCCCACGAGTATTTATGAACTAATCCCTTCTCTGTAAAGTATTTATCTAATCTAATTTTGAAGGAAGCAAGTGTCACTGCATCAGCGACATCCCCTGGTAGCATATTCCAATGTCCTACAACCCTTCTACTGAAAAATGACTGTCGTAGCCTAGTCCTACTTTGTTTCATAATGAGTTTATGCTGATGACCTCTACCTCGATTTTCCCTATTGAACTCAAACATACCCTTTAAATATCCAGAATGCTGACTATTTACAAATTTGAAGACTTCAATTAGATCTCCTCTTAGCCTTCTATATCTAAGTGAAAACATACCCAATTTCCTTAATCTATCTTCATAAGGTAAACTATCAAGACAATTAATCATTTTTGTTGCCCTTTTTTGAACTCTTTCTAACAACCAGCAATCTTTCTCATATGTTGGAGACCAGGCTTGTACACAATACTCCAAATGTGGTCTAACGTATGCACAATACAGTTTTGTTATTACCTTTTCACTCTTGTAGGAAACATTTCTGTTAATGGCCCCTAGCATTCTAAGTGCCTTTTTCCTAGCTTCTACAACCTGGTCTGACGCTGATAGTCTATTGTTTACCACGACACCTAAATCTCTTTCCTTTTCAATCTGCTCCATTTTCTGCCCACCCATTTCATACCTATGTTTACTGCTAACCCGTCCAGCGTGCATAATCTTACATTTACTCAAATTGAATTTCATCTGCCATGCTTCAGACCACTCAACTAGCTTGTCCAGATCTGATTGAAAAACATCCTGATCATGTTTTCCTCTAATAATCCTGACAACTTTTAGATCGTCTGCAAATTTCAAGACTTTGCTGTCTATACTGTTCTCAATTGCATTCACAAATATTATAAAAAGCAATGGGCCCAGGACTGAGCCCTGTGGAACCCCACTGAGAACCTCCTTCCATTGTGATTGGCACCCATTCAATATAACCCTTTGCTGGCGTCCTGAAAGCCACGTTTCTATCCAATCCAGAATCTTGCCCCTGATCCCATGAATTTTAAGTTGCAACCCCAGTCTTGTATGGGGGACTTTGTCAAATGCTTTACTGAAATCAAGAAAAGCTACATCTAGCTGTTTACCCTGATCAACACTATCTGTTGCAACATCCAAAAACTCCAGAAGATTAGTTAAACAAGAACGGCCCTTCCTAAAGCCATGCTGTGTATCTTTGATGAGTTCATTTTGCTCCAAGAATTCAACAATCTTATCTTTGATGATTGATTCAAGCACCTTGCAGACTAATGAGGTCAGACTAACTGGTCTATAGTTTTCCTCTTTACTTCTATCTCCCTTTTTATGAATAGGAACAACATTTGCTCTTTTCCAATCAAGTGGAATTTTACTATCTGCAAGTGATTTAGAAAATATTATGGCTAATGGAACCGACAACTCCCTTTCAGATTCTCTTAAAAGTCTAGCATGGATTTCATCAGGTCCTTCTGCCTTGTTAGGCCTTACTTTCTTTAGATATTCTAGAACAAGTTCACTACTTATGCCACCTAGCTCTCCTATAGTCTCCTCTGTCTCTAGCTCAGGCTGAAGTGCTGCAATACTACTCTGGTCCTCGATAGTAAAGACAGATTGAAACTGATCATTAAGCACTTCAACCATTTCACTGTCCTTGCTAACTAACACATCATCTACCTTAAATGGACCTATATTTTTGGAAACTGTACTTAACTTATAAAAACTGAAGAACTTCTTACTATCTGCATTACAATGTCTAGCTAAATCAAGTTCCTTTGCCCTTTTAGCTGCTCTGACCTTTTTCTTAACTGAATTTCTTGCATTCTGGTAGGCCTTCTGATTTATATCTAGTGAAGATCCCTTCAAAATGCCAAATGCACTTCTTTTAGCTTGTATAGCACTCCTTACTTCTGGGGTAAGCCAAACTGGATTGCCCTTGGTTCTGTTACGTTTGTGCCTGAGGGGTATATGCCGATTTTGAATTTGGCTTAATCTAGCTTTGAAAACATTCCAGGCCTCACATGCATCTAAACCTGCCAACTCAACGTTCCATTTTATCTGTGCGAGGTCATTTCTAATACCATCAAAATCAGCCCGGCTGAAGTTTGGAACCATAATAAGGTTATCTTTGGGCCTCATTTCTGATGAGATATTGAATTTAACCATATTGTGATCACTGGTTCCTAGACCTGCACAAATACTTGTCACTAACTAGATCACTGTTGTCTGAGAATACAAGGTCTAGAATGGAGCAATGTCTGGTTGGCTCTGTTACAAACTGATGCATGAAAAGCTCCTCTTCAAAGATTTGCCTATACAACCTACACTCATTTGTTTCCTCTGCTATACTTTCGTATCCTCTTAAGTTAAAATCTCCCATAATAAGACACTGAGCCCGAAAGTTCCTACGTATTTCCTCACAAATATCTTGGTCTGTTTCAGCTTGGGAGTTCCTTGGAAGATTCCCTGGTCTGTAAAATGCACCTATCCTCAACCTTCCTCTGTTTCCTGTACCAATTTTAATGTCAAGCCAGATTGATTCTACTTCTTTTACTTTACTAGAATCATCAACTCTAGTAGTGCAGTACAAGCTATTTACATATACAAACACTCCGCCTCCCTGCCGTGATTCTCTGCAGTATGAGAACATGTTATACCCTTGTAACTCGAAATCCTGTAGCCTATCCCTATTATACCCCTCACTAACCCATGTCTCGGTTACACAAATGATATCAGGCTTTTCAAGGGCAACATAACACTCAAACTCATCAAATTTAGACCTAATACTTTGGGCATTCAGCAACACACATGTTATCTTATACTTTGAGCTGACTCTACTAATTCTGAGGGAATTATGATCTACTGTCCTATTCTGACATGAACTTCTACCAATGCTTACTTCTTGATGCCCTAGTACTAGCGTCCCTGAACCCCCCCTCCTACCTAGTTTCCCTGAATGACACTTCTGTAGGCATCTCCCAAAGCCTTTGCCCCCTCATCCGATAAGTGAAGCCCATCCTTCATATAGTACCTATGCCACTCATAGAACTGATCCCATAAGTCTACATAACTAAGCCCCATAGCTGAACATAAGTTCTGAACTGAGCTGTTCACAGACAGAGCTCTCGAGTACCACTCCTCACTGGCTCCACAGCGAGGGAGGATGCCAGTCACAATGACTGGTTTCCTGGACTCCTTCAACCTCTGCAGCAGGCTCCGGTACTCCGCTACTATTCTCACACTCTGCCTTGGTCCTATGTTGTTCACCCCCACCTGTATTATAACTGTCTCCGGGCTACTCCTACCCAGTTCTGCCTCAATGACAGGGCCCATATCAACTACTTTTGCCCCCGGTTTAACTATACATTTGTCCCTCTTCCCACAGAATGTTCGCCTTAAGGGCCTTACCCTTGAGTCCCCAACCACTAAATGCTGAATCTGTACCTTGTCACTTTCAGCTGCTGACTCTAACGCACTGAACCTATTTGCTAGTGTAACCTGCTGATGTTCCCTGGGGCTGTACTGCCTGACTCTACCCTGAACTTTTGTCCATCCCTCCTGATCCCCTTCCCTCTTCCTCCTCCAGATTCTGCTACCACCCTCCATTACCCAGCACCCCTCCTCATCCTTACTGTCTGTGGCCCTAGCATTACTTTCCACAATGTTGGGTCTCCAGAAACGTGACCCTCCAACACACTTCCAAACCCCAGCCGCACTATCCACCTTTGCCTTATCCTCCTCCCTTATGCCCCTATCAGAACTACCACTGGTCCCTGATCCTGTAGGCTCCTTTTCTGACCCCCTAACCACAATCTGCGCATACGTTCCTTGGTCAGGAGCTACACCCTCTTGCGGCTCATCTCTACACCTACACTTACTTAACTGCGCCTCAAGCTCCGCTACTCTAGCCTGGAGGGCCTCTAGCTCTGCTACCTTCGCCTGCATCCTAGTCATGCTCATTTGAATACACTAGTAACTTAGGTATATAACTTAGGTACTATGCACTTTTCAATACTTTACTAACTTAACTTAACTTTTTTTTTTTTTTTTTTTTTTTTCTTCTTCTAAACCTTAACTAGATCTAGGTAAAGCTAGTAACACAAATCAGCTATGAGTGCACCTAATACTAGACTAAATATCTAATCCTTAAATAAACTGAATACTAAATACACCTTAATTATCCCTAATTTTCTAAAATATCTACTTATCCAACCCTGCAACTAATAACACAAAAATAAGACTAAGACAATTTTGGCGCACACAAGCTAGAATGAAGTCCTTTAAAAAGCAAGTAAGAGGTAACAGCTAACTATGAATGCTTAAAAATAATACTTAAACGATCCACAAAACTAAATATCTAATCCTTATATCTAAATATAATGTGGTTGCTCAAAAAATACACAGAACAACAGAGCTATCCAGCAGCTACTTAGCTTGGCTAAAGTAGGGTTCAGAAAGGGAATGTTGGGCGATTGGGGCGCTAAAATCCCTGGATGACTCTATCTATCTTTACAGACCTTGACTCTATCTCTCTTATACGGACTTGGCCAAGGCCGGCTAAAGAACAATATTTTTTGCCCTTATGATGGCCTTGATACGGCCTTGGGCACGCGGCACACGGATTTTAGCCGTATTCAAGGCTATATAAACCAGGTAGGCCGCTCCGGCCGAAAAAGTGGCGACAACTCGTAATTTAGTTGCAACGACCCCGCAGCTGCTGTGACGCGGATGAGGGTCTCGCGGCCGGACGGCCGGTCGCCTACGTAGGGTTAACGCGTAGACCCTTCTCGCTTTTTTGTCGCTTGGTTCCTTTGTTTGTCGGCTGATTTTTAAACTTAAGATGTCTATCTACCAAAAATTAAACGTTGTATTGGGTGCCGTTGCGAAAATTGCAATCCGACCCAGACTTTTTAAGTTATGGGCCGGAACAGTTTGCTGCCCGGTGATTCCGGCCGGCCGCGTATTCCCCCAGTTTTTTTTCCCGCTTGGTTCCTTCGTTTACCGGCCGATTGTTACACTTAAGATGTCTATATACCACAAATTAAGCGATGTATTGGATGACTTTGGGAAAATCGCAATGCAACCCATTTTTTTAAAAGTTATGGGCCGGCCAATTCCACTGACCGGCGATTCCGGCCGGACCGCCGTACGTAAAACGCCAACGCGCACGTTCCTCCGGTGTGTGTCGCCTGATTTCTTCATTTGCCAACCTATTGTTACAATTAAGATAACAATCTGTCACAAATTAAACGACGTATCTTATGCCGTTGAGAAAATTGTCATCGGACTCAAACTATTTACATTTTGGGCTGGCAAAGTTAACCGTCCTTTGGCTCACGATGGCAGACCGGACAGCCACCACATACAATACTCAAACAGTGATAACACTCAAATAGTCTGAATTTGAATCATGCGGCCCATATTATGGCTAAGGAAAAATTGCACTAGGCTTACCTGATAAATACAACAAAGTTGCTGACATAACAGTTGACAATTTGCGATGATAACGTCTGACAGTTCTTGACAAAGGCCAAAGCATACCCACAAAATAGATATTCACATTTTTTTTGACGAGTTTCATGAAAAACTGATTAGATAAGTCGATTGTCAAATGCATTCAAGCAATTCAAAGTAACTATTTAAAATTACACTTCCCGCCCGCGTCTCCGCACCACACCATCCCGCCCGCTCACCGCGTCTCCAGCCGACGCCGGCCCACCAGGCGCAGCCATTGGCGGATCCAGAACGGTGGTGGTGGGGGGGAGGGGAACGTTTTTTTTTTGGGGGGGGGGATTCCAAAAAGTCTCACACAATTCTGAAAACTCATCGGATTTCGCTTGCTTATGCATTGATAGCTGATTTAAAACAAACTTTCCTTAGTAAAAGTTGCTTGGATTTTGTTCTATATCAGGAAATGTGTCAATTTTGCGCCAATTTCAGGTTTGTCGGGGAAGGAGCATGGCCGCCATACCCTCCCTCCTCCCCCTGGATCCGCTAGTGGGTGCCGCGGCGAGACGCAATGTGTTTTTGCCTGTGGAGACCAGTGCAGAAAATCCGAGATCTTTGGTCACAGCCCAGTCACGGCCACGGCATGAGCTGGCAAGTCACAGCTTTAGTCACGGCGCTGCAATGCTAACCTTATGGCGCTGGCCTCGCCAGTCACAGCTTCAGTCACGGCCGTGACCAGGTCTGGTCCCAGCGCTGGGACGCTGGGACCATAATTCTGCAACTCTAGTTGCCTGGCAACGCACGCGCCAGGGCGTGTACGTGGCAGGAGCTCTCCCGCCCCGTGCGGTCTCTAAATAGTAAATACGTTGCGTTACATCGCATCAGAATTAATTGACCTTTCATATATACATTTGTATAACTCTCAACGTTTTCTCAAACTAGAAAAAAAAATCCTCGAAAAGCTCCTAGACACCCATGCCCTCCGCACGGCGCCATGCAGTTAACGTTACTTAAGCAAATGATGTTCGGCTATTCTGACCCTCATCCTCGTCATCAGCCGTCGACTAATGAGCGTGGAGAGTATCAGACGCTGATTGGCCAAAAAGCTGTTGGCAGCAAAACCTGGCTCATGACCAGATGTGTGAACAAGACCAAGCTGCGGACGTTGCTAATATTTGTCGCCCTTTTCCCCCATGTTAAATAGGCGGAGCGGACCCCCCTGGCTGTATTTTATCCTTGGCTATATATAGGATTTTATCTACCGTGGGCACGCGGGGTATTCGGGCGGTGTTCGTGTGGCTGGATATCAATATTGGTTCCCGTAAATCCCGTTAGGTAAAACAAAAATTGTCATTGCCATGGGGAAAACTGTCAAGAAGACAGTCGGAAAGTGTAAGTGTAAACCTCATAGTAAATTGAAGTGCGTAGAGTGTGAGAAGAAACGGCCTCCGTCTAGGAAGCATGCCATTTGCGGCCTCTGCCCGTATGAGGGCGAGATGAAGAACGTGAAGCGACACAACAAGCTGGTGCACAAGCTGGGTATGGTTTTAAGTGTAAAAAAGCAGACATATTTTGGTGTAGGAGATGCCATGGAACACTTGATAGCAGCTTCTGCAACACTGCTATTACCACCAGGTAGGTATCTGGTGATTCAATTTATACTTACTTATACTTATAAAGTGCAGAATTTAGAAAGGCCACTTGGCCTCACAGATCTGAACAATGCAGAGCTCCTTAGTGAGATCCTCTCCCTCAGTCATTAATGTGGATGGTGAACATGTCATGTGCCCAATGTTTGTCAAGTCTAGCTTCAAAAACATTTATTTATGTAATTAATTCTTGCCCTTTTGTGACATTTGCCAACAAAATGATGTGGGCTTATGGTCAGTATGACAGTAACGGTGGGGCTGTTGTCACCGTCACGGACAGACAATAAAATCAAGGTTCAAAGTTACTATCACTTTGTTGGTCTGGAGTCATGGGGAAGCATTATGACATCACCAGATTCTGGCTACAAGCGAATCTTAGGCTGACCCGATCAGACTTAATGGCTGCAAGCAGTAGGTTTCGTCCTTATCTAACTTAATGGCTACAAGCTGTAGGCCGACCCGATCAGAATTTGTTTATTTGTTTGTTTATTAGTTATAAAACAACCACAAGCTGAAGCCCAATTACTGCTGTAGTCAAAGCACACAACACACACATCCTCATACATTCACACATTCATACCTAAGACATGATGACAATGAGAATAAATAAGTGAAATTGTATCCTGCTACCCTACACAAAAGTAGGGCAAGTGACTAAAAGTCAGCACCGCTGCCCCGCCCACAGGAATCAATAACTGCCTTCACTGCATGCAAACTTAAAAGCTTGCAACTTAAAAGTAGTTGAACAAAATAAATCGGTCTCTGGCATTTCCTGGATAAATATGTTGCAGGTCGCTGGTAGCCGCGATAAATCTCGCCACTGTGACCACCAATAATAATCTCGTCAAAACCTGCCATGTTTTGCAGACTGGTCAAGATCCAACTAAGGCTTAACTAAGCTTCATTATAAAGACAAATCACAGGAATTACCTTCCTGATATCTGACTCCAGTATCCCAATAAAACATCATAATAGATATAGAAGGCTAAGAGGAGATCTAATTGAAGTCTTCAAATTTGTAAATGGTCAGTATTCTGGATCGCCCTACCCTAGTAACCCTCGCCCTACAGGAGCTTTTTTCACCTTCGCCCTACTTACCTGACAGGCCCTCCCCTGTTAACTTCCAAACCAAGCAACTTAGAGCAATGCGGTAATAACTAGCATGTTGCCTGTCATGAGAGGAATCTAACAGTATGCAATTTTTAGGTTTCAGGTCAATGGGTGACCTTCCAGGTCAAGTGAATGACCTCGGATTTTGGGAGGGGGAGGTATGTGCAACCTCGGATGGGCCCCAGAGGCTCTTTGTTGCACTTTTCTTTTGTCTTTAGATCAAAATTTGTTAAATATCATTGATGATCCTGGACTGTGGACAGGGATGATTTTGAATGGGGAAAGGGAGAATTTTCTCCTTTCTTTGTGCAATAAAATTGTAGCAAATACCACCTTTCTCTCTCATTTTTGTAGTATTCCTGATCCTGGATGTTCTTGCAGCCATATCTGAAGAGCTGGCCGAATTCGAGGTCAAATTTGTGATACCTAATGCATGGGTGGATCCAGGGGGGGTTCAAAGGGGCCATGCCCATTGCCCTCCTCACACCGCCTGAAATCAGCGCAAATGGACATATTTCCTGATGTAGAAAACAATCTAAGCAACTTTTACTAAGGATTTTTTTAAATCAGTTCTCAATGCATAAGCATGCGAAATCCGATGATTTTTGTTTAGAATTGGGTGAGACTTTTGGGGATTTGCCCCCTGCCCAAACTTTCTGTGTGGGGGGGGGGGGGGGGTCTTGACCCGCCTTTGACCTAATGCCAACATTCTTGTTGATGGATCAAGACGTATTGTTTCCAAAGTTTAGTTAAATGTATTTGCTGGATCCTTTTCCGGGGATCTTGGCGCAATCTTTTTGGGGCCTTCCACGACAGATCGACCAAGGGTTCACACCGCCACATTTTTTATTTGGATGCAATTTTGTCTCTAGGGTTATCTGGTGCCCTGAAGTCGATTTTGGTATCGGCAGATCCCTAAGGTCAACGGTTCTCAAAATATAGCCTCAGGCACCTTTGCGAGGTCACGATGCACTATGCAGGGTAATCTTTGGGGGCATGTAGCTCCAAAACCACTGAACATAATGCATCATAGGCATATCATCGTGACCGCAATGCACTGGGCAACATTTTGTTCATCTCCGATTTGCAAAATTTTGACTTTGGATTTTTTTGATGATCACATTTATTTATTTGTTGTGCCTATACCCCTTCCCCGTCAAAATTTCCATTTTTGTATATTAAAGCATTACTATTTATCTCGAGATAGCAAAAATATAAAAAAGGTAATATTTCTAAAAAAATATTTTATTTTATTTTTTAATACTTCAGTTTTTTTGCAAATGCAACATTTTAAGGCATTTGCAGTATAATACCGCCACTGGCACTGCAGGACGCAGGTGGAGGGTGGTGGGGGGGGGGGGGTGAACGCGCCCCCAAAATGACCCATGACCAAACCCCCCCTTAACCCCTCAAAAAAAAAAATGGTACAGGTATGTTCAAAACAGTAGGTAATAAGCAATGCACATTATGCATCCATGAAGGTGTTGGAAATATATATCCTACGTTACTTGCCGGAATACCCAATGTCATGCAAAAGTATCCACATGCCTTCAGGTCAGGCACGTAGCCTAGGGAGGGTGGGGTGCCCCCCCCCCTCTCCCCCTCCTGGAGGTCAGGGGGCCCTTTTCGGCGGCGAGGGACCCTTTTCGGCGCGCTGCGCGCGCCGAAAAGGTCCGACGAGACCGCGCGTAGCGCGGTATAATTGGCTCTTTGACACGCGAAGCGTGGTCTTTAGAGAGTTTAGAGCACTGCAAAGGCCCTTTAGGGCCACCAGGACCCTCTCTGAAAGACCAGAGGTCTCCTTGGACGTTCAAAAGAGCCCAGTGCATGTCAGAGGGGCCCCTGGCCAGACCAAAAGGGCCCCTGAGCGGGTTAGAGGGCCCTCTGAACACATTGAATGGGTCCCTAGCCAGCACAGAGGGGCCCCTGGGCAGGTCGAGAGGCCCCTGAGCACGTCGGCAGGGTGACAAGGCAGCCAGTTCAGTCCCTGGCTAGGTCGGATGGACCTCTGAACAGGCCAAATGGGCCCCTTGACACACAAGAGGGGCTTCTTGAAGGTCAGAGGAGTCCCTGGTCAGACCGGAAGGGAAAGCACGTAGAGATCCTAGATAAGATGAATTACAAAGAACCACAAGTCCACAAGAAAAATATTAAATTCGGACCCTTCGGGTATATTGTAACACCCTTCGTCGGCGATTAAGAGGCATTCGGTAAAAGGTCATTGCTCGTCTTTTTGACGAGCAATGACATGTTACCGAATGCCTCTTAATCGTTAACGACACGCCTTTAACGACACGCCTTTAACGACACTTAACGACAATCGCTGCCTCTTAATCGATAATCGCTGTTACAATATGGCCGAAAGCTCCGATTTTTTCTTTCTTGTAGAGTCTCTTTGTATTTAACCCTGGCCCGGGTAGGGGAATGCCCCCTCATTTTTTCTTCTTCTCGGGAATAACTTGCGTAGTTTTCAACCGATTGCGATGAAACTTTCAGTACCCTACTGTTGAACAATTTAACACATACTCTAAACAATGAACTAAGGCACTGCTTCTAACCCACATGACCCGTGACCTATGACCTGTTTCTCAAGGTCATGTCAGGCGCAACTGGCGTCCCGTAGTATCGATGCATGTAACTCGTGCAGCTTCCGAGTGTTTGTTGTTCAGGAGCTTATGGTGTTTTTATTTATGGCTTCCATTGAGATTGTGACCTCGTTTGACCTTTTCGGAGGTCAACCGAGGTCATTGACCCCCGATGACCTCAGATTACTTTTTTCCTGGCGGTTTCTAGGACATTTTGTGACGCTGATTTCAAATCTGGAATCCATTTTACATAATTGTATGCGCCACTGGGGTCATGCGCTTCCACAGGTCAACCGAGATCACTGACCTCAGATGACATGACCTTTTTGGAATTTGGCAGTTTCTAGGACACTTTGTGATGTTGATTTCAAATTTGGCCCCCATTAAGCATCATGATATCCCGCCATTGACTGGGGGGGGGGGGGGGGCGTTTAACGCCCCCCCCCCCCCGATTAATTTTCGCAATAGCTGACAAAACTAATAGCGCTATCAACGTGAAACTTCGGGTACCTTCTTATACATCATGTTTACATCTTGTGTGCAAAAATGAAGAAATTTCGTCGACATTTGTTTAGTTATAGCGGATTCAGTGAATCACTACACACGAGTTTTACACCAAATCAGCTAAACTTTGCCAGGCCGTACAAATGCCACATTTGAAGAAAAATGCAATCGAAAAACGCCAAAAGATAGCAAATTGCAATGGCTACAAACCAGCTATCTCGGATTTGTGAGAATTGTATTTTTTTTTACCCCCAAAAACTACAAAACTTTTTTTGGGGGAAAATTATCACAAAATCAAAATTTTCGAAAACATTATAAAAAAACGGAAGATATGTCAGAGAACCATACATAGGCAACTACCATACCAATTTTCAAACTGATATCTTCATTTTTGACTGACTTATGACATCTAAAGTATGGGTAACTCATGGCGTCATATTTTGAAATTGCGTTTGTTTGGCTTTTATTGACTAGATACAGACAAATGAATGCCACCACTGTATTTCTGAGACAAAAATGGTCTAGCAACATGCCTTTTTTGTTTAGATTTAACCCGGCATCGACTGGGGTCTCAGCAGAACGCCATTGACTGAGGGGTGCGTTCCCCCCCCCCCCCCCCCCCCCCCGGTTATCTTCCGAACCAATGATCGCAGCGAGACGCGCAAGGCGGCAATCGAAAGCTCTCAATGAGAGAAATCTAAAGTATTCTCAAAAATGTCAAAGTGAGGTCAAATGTCAGGTCAAAGGTCAAAATCGGCGTATTTGAGTTTATGGGCCATACTTTCCATCAAAAGCTTTCGATTGCGACCAGTTTCACCCAAAGTGCTGCCAAAGGTATGATACATATCTCGCATGAGCTAAAGTGAGATTGCTGGCCAATGTCAAGGTCAGGTCACAAAAGGTTGCTATGCTCAAAATATCTACGAAGTCATGCAACACATGTTTTATGAGTTACACCTGACTTCATTTACGTGAAGTAAATGTCAATGTCAGGTCAAGTTCATGTCACCGAAGGTCAAAATTGTCAATTGTTAAATCTAAACAAAAAAGACATGTTGCTAGACCAGTGTTGTCTCAGAAATACAGTGGTGGCATTTATTTGTCTGTATCTAGTCAATAAAAGCCAAACAACGCAATTAAATATGACGTCATAAGTAACCCATACTTTAGATGTCATAAGTCAGTCAAAAATGGAGATCAGTTTGAAATTTGGCATGGTAGTTGCCTAGGTATGGTTCTCTGACATAGCTTCCGGTTTTGGAATATTTTAGAAAATTTTGATTTTGTGATAATTTCCCCCAAAAAAAGTTTGAGTTTTTTTTGGGGGTCAAAACCTTTTTTTTTTACAAATCCGAGATAGCCAGTTTTTAGCCGTTGTAATTTGCTATCTTGTGGCGTTTTCGATTGCATTTTGCTTCAAATGTAACATTTGTACGGCTTGGCAAAGTTTAGCTGATTTTGGTGTAAAACTCGTGGTCATTAACATGAGGTCATTAAACTCGCTTATAACTCGAGAGAGAAAAAATCGACGATTTTTTATTTTATTTTTGCACACAAGACATAAAAATGATTTATAAGAAGGTACCTGAAGTTTCACGTTGATAGCGCTATTAGTTTCCCAGCTATTGCGAAAATTAATCAGGGGCGTTAAACGCCCCCCCCCCCTCCAGTTAATGGCTGGTTAACAATTTAAAATTTTGACCTTCGGTGACCTGAACTTGACTTGAAATTGACATCTACTTCACGTAAATGAAGTCAGGTGGTAAACTGACTATCATTATCGCATTATACGTGGAAAATAACTCTTAAAACATGTGTTGCATGATTTTCGTAGTTATTGTGAGCATAGTGACCTTTTGTGACCTGACCTGACGTTGACCTTGACCCTTGGCCAACAATCCCACTTTAGCTCATGCGGGATATGTATCATACATTTAGCAGCCCTTTGGGTGAAACTGGTCGCAATCGAAGGCTTTGGATGTAAAGTATGGCCCATAAACTCAAATACGCCGATTTTGACCTTTGACCTGACTGTATCCTGACATTTGACCTCACTTTGACATTTTTTAGCATACTTTAGATTTGTCTCTTTGAGAGCTTTCGATCGCCGCCTTGCGCGTCTCGCTGCGATCATTGGTTCGGAAGATAACCAGGGGGGCGTGTAACACCCCCCCCCCCCAGTCAATCAGTCAATGGCGTTCTCCGCTGAGACCCCGGTCAATGCCGGGATATGCCTATTATAGCTCGCTTAAATTCAAATACGCATTTACAATTTTGATGACTTTTGAGTCATTGACATGACCTCCGAGGTCACATAATGACCCAATACCTTAACATCGGGTATCAACAGCTTTTTCTTGTCACAAGCAACACGTTCGTATTTTAATCGAAGCTTTAGCTCAAGTAGGGTCGAGACGCTAAAGGGGTCGTACCCCCCCCCCCCCCCCTCCACCCCACCGAACACGTGGTGATTTTGCCCAACCCGGGCGAGGGTTAATATATATCACCCACTCCACATCATGTCTTTTCGCGGATCCAGATCACGTCCCCCCGCAACACCCAAATGCAGTGCAAGTGGCGATATTCTACTGCAAATGCCCTTCAAATGTTGTATTGGCAAAAAACTGAAGTATTAAAAAAATAATGTATTTTTTGTATTATAAATATTACCTTTTCTTCTTTTTTCATATCCCGAGATAAATAGTGAACCTTTAATATGAAACCCCAAACAAATGCAATTTTTGACGGGGAAGGGGTATGCACAAACAAAATAATAAATGTGACATCCAAAAATCCAAAATTTTGAGTCAAAATAAAAAAGTCAAAATTTTGAAAATCGGAGATATTCCAAATGTTGCCCAGTTCATTGCGGTCACGACGATATGCCTATATGATGCAGTGATTATGTTCAGTGGTTTTGGAGCTACATTCCTCCAAAGATTACCCTGCAGCATGACCTTGCAAAAATGCCCGAGGCTATGTATCGAGAACCGATGACCTTAGGGCCTGGCGATTCCACCATCGACTTCAGGGTACAAGAGAACCCTATAGACAACATTTCTTCAAAATACAAAATGTGGTGGTGTGAATTTCGATTTTTTTTGGGTCGGTCTGTCGTGGAATCCCCCTTTATCCCGTATCACATATCAAATTAAATGAACAAAATTATATGCTTAAATATTCAATACTGGCATAAAACTATGCCAATGTAAAATCATGTTGGATTCTGAACAATAACATACAATTTGTGGCATACTCAGCTCAAAATAGCCACAGCATCCTGCATCTGTTTGTGCTGTTCCTGTGGCGTGTTAGCATTGCTCTCATATGACCAGAACCAAAAACAATAATGCTGTTTTCTATCTGATGTGTGGAATATTGAATGATGCCTTGATTCCATTACTTCAAATAGGCAAAACATCAATTGTCCAAAACTATTTTGCAGCACCTATGGAAGCAGCAAGTAATGTCATCATGGATGAATGTGGACAAAGCCAATCTTGCTCCAGGAGTGTACATGAAGCAACAGAAGACAGCACTGACATAAATCCAGGTAATATCGGAGATGTCCAACCTTCTGAGACTCACTTTTTATGGTGCCTGATGGTCCTTTGTTTTGTTCTAAAAATTGACAATGGATAAGAAGGTGTGATCGCATAATGATATGTAAATGGTTTTGCAGGCCCATTGCATACCATCATGAAAAAGTGACCCTTGCTATGTTTTGTTTGCTTTGCTGCGACATGTTTTGCTTGGTCTTACTTCCAATGATGCATGTAATGTGTGCCTACTTCCTTGTAGCATCATTGAGCATGTTTAATTTGAAGGCAGTATTTGCTACTTGCTGTGTTTGTGATTCACTACTCAGCAGTAGTCATCTCATATCAAGTGCAGCATCTGCCTGAACTGTGTTCGTAATGCCCTTTTGCAGACCTGCCAAGTGAAGCACCAGCAGCCAATCTGGAAGAGAGAACAGCTGCCCTTGAGAGGACAACATCC
>JAXIVJ010011768.1:0-7500 GCA_036785665.1 Chirona hameri | reverse complement strand
AAGTCGGGTCCCCCAGCGCACTCTGTATCAGCAAATGAAGGAGCAGCATTCAGGTCCGCTCGTGGTGTCTCTGATCTGCTGACTGCCTCCGAGAACATATTGGCCATGTCCTCGGCAGGAAAGAACCTATACTGTACGGTGTGCACCAAAGACCCGGTGTCCGTACAGGGCGAAGGTCAAAACGCTGCGGGCGTTTTCAAGTGGTGTTACGGGATGGATACAGCCTTCAGCTTTACTGAGAACCTGCCGGCGCCCTTCAGGGCGGTAAAGGACACTATCAAGCGCCACTTCGCAACTGACCGACATCTGAGAGCTCAGGAGGAAGCAAAGCGGCGCACAGAGCCCCCGGCCGTGCCGAATGAGGAGAGCGGGAGGGTTGCTCTGCGTGTGCTGAGGACGGCGTACTTTGTCATCAGCAAGTCCCTGCCGCACACCATGTTTGAGGAACTGATGGTGCTCCAACACAAAAACGGTTTGAACATGGGAGACCTCAACCATTCCAAAATGTTCATGGACAAAGCACGCGAGGATTTCTCACGAGAGGTGCGGCAAAAGCTGAGCGAGCATGTATCTGAGCAGCCCTGCGTCGCCCTGATGGCCGGCGAGGTCACCGTGAACGACCGCACGATGGATATCACAGCAGTGACGACGGTTGTGCCGGAGGCACCGGCTGGCGAGGTGCTGCAGAGTTTTATTATAGGCGCTCCCGTTGTTTCATCCAACTGCAGCGGGGATGAGCGCGCCAGACAGCTGCAGGTCACCGTGGGTGAGCTGGGCATATCCCGCACGGATCAGCTGGCAGCGGTCGCCGCAGATGGCCAGGTGCACCATCACGGCGTGCCAGCCAAACTGCTGGCGGCCATGAGCGGGGCCGACAGTCTGCCGGCGTCGTCAGCGTGCGTGCCGTGCGTGGCGGATGACGCCCACCTGATGAACCTGGCGGACACAGACGCAAGGAACAGTCCCGGCTGCGGGTGGGTCAATGCCACCGTCGAAGTGGTAACGCGCATTACTAAGAGGTTGAAGCTCGCAACTGCACACAAGGCTCTGGTCGAGGCGGGCAGACAGGTCGGGAGAAAAGTTCTCCGTCCGAAGCTGTGGTCGGAGACGCGGTTTGCTCCTCATGCATCGGCCGGACTCCACACCTTCGTCAACAACGTGCCCTGCATGGTGCACGTCCTGCAAGAGCGGATACGCTCCGAGAGAAGGAAGACCGTCTTGAGGGAGCTGCATCATGATCTACGCGCACTGCAAGGTGAGACGACAGCGGCCTGCTTACAGTGAGAATATGTGTTTATAGGCATATTTTATAACATTTGTCATTTATACCGTTTCAATCATTATTATTCATCATGTGTATCATAATTATTGTATTATACAGTATTGCTTGTATAATTGTACGTGGTATCTTATCAGTTATGCATTTTATTTCGATTGACATTACCTTATTTGCATTAATTTGGGCCGTTTGATAACGAAAGTGCGTGCACGCTGTGCATTGTCTAAGCATCCCTCCAGCCAGTTTCTGCAGGTTAAATGCGCTCAATCTTACTGTTAATAGGAACATGTATCGTAACATGCTCTCAGTCCCAAGATGATCATATCTATTAAATGTCCCCCAGACGGTCAGTTCATCGCGCGGGTGGCGGCGCTGCACGACATTTACAAGGTGCTGGCGGAGGGGAGCCGTGGCCTGCAGCATGTGCAAAGTCTGCCGTGGGAGGGTATGGCCGATTTTGGCCGTACCATCGGCAGCCTGCGTGCGATGGCGGAGGCGCTCGAAGCTGTGGACCGTGGCGGCAAAACCGTGGCCGACACGCTGGATCTGACGGATATGGACACCACCTGGCCAACGCTGGCTACACATCGGCCGGCCAACGCTGTGGTATGTGAAGGACTAATCCATTATGTGATTATGCACAGAAGTGAATATATGTCCATTAACCCGCGAGTTACTGGGGCGGGGGGGGGCTATTTTTTGCCCCCCTCCCGTTATTTTGCAATAACTCCTAAACGAACACCAGTATCGTCACCAAACTTGCAGTACCTTCTCTCACATCAATTCTACACATGTTGGCAAAAGGAAAAATATGAGGTTATGATGGGTCAATCGGGAATGACGTCAGAGTGACGTCATGTTCTTCGGTTTTGGTTGCAAAATAATGGTTTGCGGAAAACGCTGTCGAAGGTACGATGTTTGAGATAAACTCAATTGTCTTAAATCAAAGTACTGACAATAGACCGGGCTATCAACCTGCCATCTCGGATTTTTTCGTTTTTTTATTCAAAATTTTGAGGAATCCAAATTGTTTTTTTTTGTTTTTTTAAATAAATAAAAATCAGTATTATCAAAAAACTGGAATATATGTGATTGAGACGTGTTCGGTGAATATGTGTACCAAATTTGAAGTCGATATCTTCAAAAATGACTCGCTTATGACCTTTAAATGACAAAAATTGACCACCTCACAGCATTACTATGCATAAAAAATGCATTTCCATTTTTGCTTTTTACTTCTATTTATATGGAACAAACAATGTTCTAAGGTCATTTTTCGCGTTCTAGACGAAAAACAAACCCATAAACATGTGTTATAACGCCTAATGACCGTAATCTGCAGTTTGACCTCGTGACCTCGGATGACCTTGACCTGACCCAAGGTCAAGGTCAACTTAGAAACAGCTTAGAAAGGTATTTAGAAGTATTTAGACACGAATCATATATATTTATTGACTGCTTATGCGTTTAATATCGCAATTTTGCGCGACAATTCCATCCATCGAGACCTTTTGACACGGTCAAACATTTTTTACTTGACCTGACCTGTGACGTCATCGGTGACCCCGAGGTCAACACTATTATGTTAACCTCGATAAATTTCCCAGGGCTATCGAATGCCGTTTGCATTTTTACATTCGGTCCAGTGGTTCCGGAGATCCGAGGGGGAGGCAAAAAAATAGCCCCCCCCCCGGGGCCCCCCCAGTAAGTCGCGATACGAAATATACCCCAGTAACTCGCGGGTTAACGCGCGCAGTGGAGGGGGGGACACTTTTATGACCCCCTTCCATGTTTTTCGTGAATAGCTTGAAAACGAATCGGATCAGGGCGGTGTTGTTTGCGCGACATTAACGCCAACTCAATAGCAGATCGTTTAACGTTAAAACAATCAAAATCGGTCGATACATTTTTTAGTTGTATTGATTTCCATTCCAAGATGGCGGCCAGAATCAGGTCGGATGATTCAAACGCCATTCGGTAACAATGTCATTGTTCGTCCTGGGAAACAACCTGTGACGTCACAGAGGTCGAATTCCCAAAATTGTGACATTTGGCCAGATTTGACCTTCGTGACCTCGTTTGACCTTGCAGATATTGACCGAAGGTCATAAGTAAGAGTAACGGTCATGTCAGTCATTTTTGAAGATATTGACTTCTAATTTGGTACACATATTCACCGAACACGTCTCGATCACATATATTCCGGTTTTTTGATAACTTATTTTTTTCTTCAATATTGTTGAAACAAAATTATTTGGATTTCTCAAATTTTGTTATAAAAAAAAACTAAAAAAAAATCCGAGAATGCAGTTTGATAGCCCGGTCTATTGTCAGTAATTTGATTTAAGACAATTTAATTTATCTCAAACATTGTACCTTTGACAGTGTTTTCCGCAAACCATTATTTTTCAACAAAAATCGAAGAACATGACGTCACTCTGACGTCATTCCCGGTTGACCTATCATAACCTCATCTTTTTCCTTTGGCCAACATGTGTAGAATTGATGTGAGATAAGGTACTGAAAGATTGGTGACGATACTGGTGTTTGTTTAGATTGTTTAGATTTATTAAATTGCAAAATAACGGGAGGGGGGGGATAACCCCCCCCCCCCCGTAAGTCGCGGGTTAAGTGCGGTTAAAAAGTGTGTCAAAATAATTATCTGCTGTAATTAAAATATCTTCCCGTCGATTTGTGTTCACACAGGCAACGGCCGTCACAGAGTTCTGCCGCGTCCTGGCGCATCACTTGGATCGCAGGCGCAGCGGCCTGAATGCGGCAGGGTCGAACATGGGAACCGACGACCGTTCCCTGATGGACGTCAGGGAGGTGGCTGATCTCGGGCGCATCAGGTCAGCCGGCAGTGAGGTGAACGCTGCGTCGATCCTGAGCGCGGCCGAGCGACTGGTGGCCCGCCGAGTCATCCCGCCAGCGTGCCTGCCGTCCGCCGGCGCGGTGGAGGCTGCGCTGTGTGTCCTCCGCGGGCCGCGCTGTGAGAAGGGCAGCAACCAGGCGCTGTTCAAGGTACTGTGGCAAAGTCGGGACAGTGTTCCCGCACTGGCTACATACGTTAACCTCGTGTGTCGCCTCTGGCTTATTCACCCCACGAGGAGTGTTGTAGAAAGTATGGCGAGTGCGGTCCAAGAGGTGTTTGGCGTGCATTGGCTGATGGACCACGCAAACGCCGCCAAAGAACTGCAGGTGCGATGGAACGGCCCGGATCCGTTCCAGGCGGACGAACTCATATATGCCGTGCAGCGGAGGGCCAAATATAACTTCTGCCGTCAGTCGCCAAGCGCACGCCAGGCCCTGGATGGCACAGTGATCACTAGGCACAAAAATGTGGTTTCGCCCAAGTGTGCCATCTACATTTACAAAAAATAGTTTGCGCTAGAGCTCTCCATAGTGCAATTGTCCACATTCGAGCACGGTTCAGTTTGTCGTCATATGTATGCCAACTCTTGAATCGAACCCAGTACAGGGCATGGATACATGTGTGATCTGCAGGTAGACGAAATCCATGACGTTTAATTCAGTGTCCACTGTTGTCTGTGTGTCAGCTTTAAATAGTGCAACCGCGTGTGAATGCTACTTCAGTGTCTGAATGC
Organism: Chirona hameri; assembly: GCA_036785665.1. NCBI lineage: Eukaryota > Metazoa > Arthropoda > Thecostraca > Balanomorpha > Balanidae > Chirona > Chirona hameri. Next base: position 2,613 of record JAXIVJ010011768.1, on the reverse strand, counting down.
TACGCGTGGGAATGTTACGCGTGTGAATGCTACGCGTGTGAATGCTACGCGTGTGAATGCTACGCGTGTTAATGCTACGCGTGTGAATGCTACGCGTGTGAATGTTACGCGTGTGAATGTTACGCGTGTGAATGCTACGCGTGTGAATGCTACGCGTGTGAATGCTACGCGTGTGAATGCTACGCGTGTGAATGCTACGCGTGTGAATGATACTGCACTGGTCATAGAAACATCTTGTTATGCTTGCATCCTTGTAACAATAGGTACAGCAAATATCAGTAGACTATGCAAAGTCGCATGGTTCTGGAGTACAATTATTCAGACGCCACTATCTTCATGTATACATGTCAGTGTTACACTTATTGTAACAATGACAAAATGTGTGTTGACAAAATGTGATGTGTGTTAACACAATGTGCTGCGTGTTGACAAAATGCGTTGTATGTTTACAAAATATACCAGTGTGCCGATTTTTATAAATATTGTTAAGTCACCGAGACGTGAGAAAAACTTTTTAAGAGTAATTGGCCATAAGTGATAAGATCGCGACAAATAGAAGTGAGTGAGTTAGCTTGGCTCTTTGTCGGTGTCGGCCTCGAGTTTTTCACCTCTGATACTATAGTTGTCTTCTTATACAGAACTGCAGTCTCCTGTGGTGTTGTCTTCCTATGTATAACAGCAGTCTGGTGCTATCTTCCTATACAGAACTGCAGTCTCCGTGGTGTTATCTTCCTATGTAGAACTGCAGTCTCCGTGGTGTTGTCTTCCTATATAGAACTGCAGTCTCCGTGGTGTTGTCTTCAGTCTCCGTGGTGTTGTCTTCCTATACAGAACTGCAGTCTCCGTGGTGCTATCTTCCTATACAGAACTGCAGTCTCCGTGGTATTGTCTGCCTATACAGAACTGCAGTCTCCGTGGTGTTATCTTCCTATACAGAACTGCAGTATCCGTGGTGCTATCTTCCTATACAGAACTGCAGTCTCCGTGGTGCTATCTTCCTATACAGAACTGCAGTCTCCGTGGTGTTGTCTTCCTATACAGAACTGCAGTCTCCGTGGTGTTGTCTTCCTATGTATAACAGCAGTCTGGTGCTATCTTCCTATACAGAACTGCAGTCTGTGGTGTTGTCTTCCTATACAGAACTGCAGTCTCCGTGGTGCTATCGTCCTATACAGAACTGTAGTCTCCGTGGTGTTGTCTTCCTATACAGAACTGCAGTCTCCGTGGTGCTGTCTTCCTATGTATAACTGCAGTCTCCGTGGTGTTGTCTTCCTATACAGAACTGCAGTCTGTGGTGTTGTCTTCCTATAGAGAACTGCAGTCTCCGTGGTGTTATCTTGTTATACAGAACTGCAGTCTCCGTGGTGTTGTCTTCCTATACAGAACTGCAGTCTCCGTGGTGTTGTCTTGTTATACAGAACTGCAGTCTCCGTGGTGTTATCTTGTTATACAGAACTGCAGTCTCCGTGGTGTTGTCTTCCTATACAGAACTGCAGTCTCCGTGGTGTTATCTTGTTATACAGAACTGCAGTCTCCGTGGTGTTGTCTTCCTATACAGAACTGCAGTCTCCGTGGTGTTATCTTGTTATACAGAACTGCAGTCTCCGTGGTGTTGTCTTCCTATACAGAACTGCAGTCTTCGTGGTGTTGTCTTCCTGTACAGAACTGCAGTCTCCGTGGTATTATCTTGTTATACAGAACTGCAGTCTCCGTGGTGTTGTCTTCCTATACAGAACTGCAGTCTCCGTGGTGTTGTCTTCCTGTACAGAACTGCAGTCTCCGTGGTGTTGTCTTGTTATACAGAACTGCAGTCTCCGTGGTGTCTTGTTATACAGAACTGCAGTCTCCGTGGTGTTGTCTTGTTATACAGAACTGCAGTCTCCGTGGTGTTATCTTGTTATACAGAACTGCAGTCTCCGTGGTGTTGTCTTGTTATACAGAACTGCAGTCTCCGTGGTGTTGTCTTCCTATGTAGAACTGCAGTCTCCGTGGCGTTATATTCCTATACAGAACTGCAGTCTCCGTGGTGTAGTCTTCCTATACAGAACTGCAGTCTCCGTGGTGGTCTTCCTTTACAGAACTGCAGTTTCCATGTTGTTCCTTCCTATACAGAACTTGCAGAACAGCTATGCAGAACATGTTATGCAACAAGTGGTGTCTCAGACTGTTGTTGGAGCCTCTATGTCTCGGCAAGCGCCCTTTCAGATCAGCCTAACCCGCGCCCCGCTGGCCCTCTGTCTCAGTAAGAGCCCTTGCAAACCAGCCTAACCCGCGCCCCGCTGGGGTATTCAGCCGAACACGCCCCACGGGGAGGGGGGGGGGGGCAGATTATGCCCCTCGTTATCTGCCGAACCAATAACCCCAGCGAGACGCTCAAGGCGGCAATCGAAAGCTCTCAATGAGACGCATCTAAAGCACACGCGAAATTTCCCAAATTTGGTCACATGATCAAATGCCAAATTGAGGTATTTGAGTTTTTGGGCCATACTTTCTATTTAACACGCGCCCTGGAGGGACTCTGATAATTACACGCCCTGGAGGGGGGCGGATTTCACCCCCCCCCCCCCCTATGATCTCGAAAACCACGCAACATAGCGACAAGCGGGAAACGAC
>JAXIVJ010011767.1:7500-37500 GCA_036785665.1 Chirona hameri | reverse complement strand
GAGGCCAGGACTGATTCTAGACGGGCGATGAGACCGGGCAAGTCAGATTTAGGGCCAGAAACGAGAATTTGGGTGTCGTCGGCGTACTGGACAACAAATGCTCCAGCTGCGTGAAGGCTGAGGTCATTTGTGAAGATAGTGAAGAGCAGGGGCCCCAGTGAGAATCCCTGGAAGACCCCTTGGTCGATAGGTCGCGGGTCCGAGATCTGTTTGTTGTTGGCCGAATCAGTGAAACTCACGCTTTGAGTGTGCCCAGAGAGATAATTTTCGAACCAGCTTGTCTCGATGCAGTGAAGCTGCAATTTGGATATCAATTTGGAGTGGCTGATGACGTCAAATCCCTTACTCAGATCAATCAGGCAAATAATCAAAATTTGGCTCTGATCCATGGCCGAGAGCGCACGGTCCGAGATGCTGAGAAGGGCGGTTTCCGTGGAGTGGCGCGGTCTGAATCCGTGCTGGGTTGGAGTCAGAAGGTGATTAGTAGAGAGAGGAAACTGTGCAGTTGGGTCTGGACGAACTTTTCCACGATTTTGGAGATGACCGGAACTAGTGAAATGGGTCGGTAGTTGGACGGGTTCTCTGAGTCACCTGACTTGAAAACTGGATGGACGAGGGCATGTTTCCAGACAAGTGGGATTTCTTTTCGAGTGATACTTGCGTTGATGATATGCAAAAGGATGGAGCCGATGACGTTAAAAGCCAGTTTGAAAATACGAATGCAGAAACCATCAGGCCCACTCGCCGATGTGCTGCGCATAGTAAACACAGTGTGGTGGAGCTGCATGAGTGTGATAGGCTGTAGGCTGAAGGCGCAAGCCCCAACTCTGGGCAGACGGACTGGGACATCCGGTGCGTCACCCCGGCTAGCCACCTCGGCAGCCACTCTCGGGCCCACGTTAACAAAAAACTCGTTCAGCGTCTCGGCGCTGACAGCTGGGGACACGCTCGGGCCGGCCCTCTTCCCGCTGACCGTGTGGCGAATGTTACGCCACACCGAGCCGGGCCCGTCAGACTGAATCCGAGCGTTAGTGTCTGCTATCCTATCTGCCCGGATGGCGGACTTGACTTCCCTGTTGGCCTCTCTGTAAGTATCGGATCCGTGTCCGTCAGTTCGCAGAATCTGTGCTCTCTTAGCCATCAGGATACGGGTCCTATCAGTTACAGGTGGCGCAGCGGGGTTCCGTATTTATTGTATTCCGTATTAATTGTGATGATTTATTTTTGAACATTTAACATATGAATAATTTCATAGTAATACATAAATATAATAGTTAACCCATAAGTAAGTACCAAGGTGTGTTCTAGATGTGCTGGATCAACAGTTTTCTGGTCACATAGGGAGAGCCACGTTCCAACACAGCTTCGAAAACTTCCGCCGCCTAACTTCAAGCGTTTTCGAAATATAGAGACACCGCCTTTAAACGGGACGGTCCCGTTTTGATCAGGTGATCCGAGTGATAGTAGTGGCGAGGCGCCGCTCCGCCAGCCGTTCTCCCGCGTGCGTATTGCCGTGCGCCCTGTAACCTGACCCCTGTTTCTCTCCCCTCTACCACGCTGCTTTCTTCATTAGTGACGTGACAGACATGACTCGGGGTACGTGGAAAGCGACCGTGGGGACAATTAAGAGATTTGTTTAGGCAGTGGAGCAGTTAATGTTCCTATACTACCAATGGAATAACACACATATTCAATGCACCGAAGCTTAGCAGTCATGAATAATTTGTGCTGAGTATCGTGGCGGAAGATGAATGAAGAAGCGTTTGAGCAAATTGTGAGTGTTGAAACTTGTGTTGAAGCTGGTAGATATTTATGCAGTGGTTTATCGATTAAAAAAATGCAGTGGTTTATCCATTTTCTTTGCGTGATTTGCTTGACCGGCAGATCCAGGACGTCAAGGAAGTTCTGCAAACACGAAGAACACGCGCGTGATTTCCTTGACAATCACGCATAGTGTAGCCTGGGCTTTACATTAGCTTTCCCACTGTCTCGATGTAACGCTCCCCACTCCGTCGGTCTGCACCGGTCACCCTCCTCCCCGCCCGACAGCTCCCCGCCGATGCGAGGCGACGTCGGGTGGTGTCAGATGTCCATTCGCATAAACATATTCCACTGCAGCCGACTTGCGTGCCAGAGTGACTACGTCATCACCACGCTACTCCCTCAATCTAGCGGGTTTCACTGCAACTAGTAGTTCCAATATGACCGCGCCAGACAGTTTTGGATGGCACAAGCTTGACTGCCACGGCTTTGGATGTGGCTGTATGTCACGGTTTTGGATGCGGCGAGTACCATTTTGGATGCGGCGAGTTTGGCTCATGACGATGTCCCCTACCCGGGCGAATTTTGGATGTCGCAAGCGTTGTTGGCTGCGGTTTTGGATGGTACAAGCATTGCATGCTACAACTTTGAACGCTTTGATAGTTCTCCGTGGCAATGCGTTCGTTGAGGCATTTCTCATATCTTCAGTAAAAAAAACTTTACATTGATAATATATTATCTAAAAAAATTACAAGATATGCAACAAATATATAGGAAGCAGACACCTGAGCCATACAAAGTGTACCTTAATTTGGTCGACAGCGTCTCCATTTTCCCCGTGCCACGAATCCCTGCCTCCTGGCGGGCAGCGTCTCCATTTTCCCCGTGCCACGAATCCCTGCCTCCTGGCGGGCAGCGTCTCCATTTTCCCCGTGCCACGAATCCCTACCTCCTGGCGGGCAGCGTCTCCATTTTCCCCGTGCCACGAATCCCTGCCTCCTGGCGGGCAGCGTCTCCATTTTCCCCGTGCCACGAATCCCTGCCTCCTGGCGGGCAGCGTCTCCATTTTCCCCGTGCCACGAATCCCTGCCTCCTGGCGGGCAGCGTCTCCATTTTCCCCGTGCCACGAATCCCTGCCTCCTGGCGGGCAGCGTCTCAGCATCGTTTCTCGTTGTGCAGTAGAGATGTTCGGAACCGCAAACCGGATTGTATTGCTTTATTTGTTGAATTGATGATCACAACACATAAAAATGTCTTCATAAACGATATTCAAACGTTTCTGATATGCTCGCACCACTTCACCAGTGCACCTTTCCTAAAACACTTCGTCACCAGCGAACGCAACACCACCACGACCACACGGTAACTGAGCAAAAATGGCTGCCTCAGTGCCTCACGCGCATGCGCGACCGCGGCCAATGGCAACTTAGTATCAATAAAGTTATACTTATTGGGAGAAACAGGGGTGTAACTTTGGAAATGACATTGGGGATGCAAATCGTAGGGGGGGGGGCCTCCTGGCAAGTTGTCAGGGGGGGCCTCCTGACAAGTTGTCATAGGGGGCCTCCCCCAGTTCCTCTCCCCTGATATGCCTGCAAGCCGACGTTAAGAAACGTATGTGTTGCCACTCACGCCAGGTGAGTGGTTAAGGGCGCCGTTTAATTTTATTTTCACTTTCATTAGCAGCGCATGTGTAGGTTGATGTGCGTAGGTACACTTAGTTGTATGGCACCGCTGTATTTTATTGTCCCATAACAATATTTTACGTAAAGTATTTTAGATACCATAATTTTTGCAGCGCGCACTGTAGTAGCTATCTGAATAGATCATTTAATATCAAAATCACACATCAAACGGTAAGGCCTGAATTGACGTCCAACAATTCAACAGTAATGCAAATAATTCCAATTTCATTAACTAGTATGGCCATTAGAAATGCGCCCAAATGATTGTAGTCTGAATAGTTAGGTACTGGAATAAATCTACACGAGGAATACTAATGTGAAGAATGCTTGCTTTAATGATTTACGACTTTGAAGAACTTCTTAACGATAAACGCACTATAAGTGTGCCTTTTTCCGAACTCTCCGATTCGACTGCATTTATTTTCCGACCCAGAGCGCGAGGAAGTAAAGAATGTACACGCGAGAGATTGATTATATTCACGCGAGAGAAACGAGCAGCAAACACCATCCTGAGGGATGAGGGGAATAGCAACTAGGGAACATAAACCAAGAGGGCAATGATACTCAATACACTTGCAACAGAACTGATTCTCACAGAGTTTATCAATCGTGTGCAAGCGTAGATGTGTGTTTATGTACAGGTTTGTTTCTAACACATATCATTCTCCTACCCAGTATTAACCTAATTTTAGGTAAAAGTACAAACTACATCACAATTTCAACCGAAGACACTCCTGCTCGTCACGAAAATTATAATTTCAGCACCAATCAAACGGCCAAGGTGTGACTGCGAGCTCTACACACAGGTGCTCTGCTGCCTTGGCACCCAGCTAACACTGCCGTTGCCACAATGTTACATCATAACGTTCGCAAAACGTCATCACAATGTTCGCACGTTCATTTAGGCGAGTATGACTCTAATTGAGGACAGATATTAACGTGGCCGCTTTTCAGATTGCTGGTGTAAGACATAGGGACACATTGAGGTTCATGTTAACGCATTCATGCCTTGAGGCTATGTCCTGGCGGTAATGTGTAAGGAATAGGAGGTTTTTGACATGCAACTTGATACTAACCCGCACCCCCCCCCCCCCCGACACCCCTATCCATTTAATAGGCGCCAAACACATGTGCACGAGAGGGAGACTCTTTGATAAAATCGCCTATGAGCTTCTCGCGGTCCAGACGCATCGCTTGCTGCGCATACGTTGCGAGGACTGCCCCGTGGTTTAGCCGCTCCTGGGAGAGGGTGGTGCGGAGCCACGACTTCAGCCTCCGCAGCATGCTGAAGCTCCGCTCCGCTGTGCAGGACGTGGCTGGCGCCGTCAGAAGGAGCTTCACCAGAACGGTGCACTCCTCTAGCAGGGTGCGCCTCTCTCCTTTGCCCTCAATCAGCAGATCCACCACGTCCTGCACCGAACACAGGCGCGTACCCCGCGCCTGACAGATGTCGTGGAGCATCGTTGTGTGGAGCTGCAGTCGCGATGCGTTGAGTCCATAAAACTCGGCTGTTGCGCAGATGGCTTGTTGGTCGCCTGTGAGCAGGGCCCGCTCACCGGCTGCCAGGATGTGGTCATCTGATCTGGAGCCCTCACTGTACCTACAGCAGATGGCCCGGTCCAACCGATCGACAGCCTCCAGGTACAGCCGCTTGAAGTGGTCTTGCGGTGTCTTTGGGTGTGTTGGCTCGCTTCCGCTGTCCAGCCTGCGTGGCGGGCGCACCTGCCGCCTCAGTCTGGGCTCCTCCAGCTCCAGCCTGGCAGCCTCGGCCACCGTCTTCTCCCAGAACTCGCCGTGCCGTTGACGCTGCCCGGCAATGGCTTCCGAGAGCCCTTTGAGCAGGGCTAGGTTCGCTGCGACGGTCTGCCGCGATCCCTGAACGGCCCGCATGACCGGAGTCGTCATCCTCAGCAGATGTAGGGCGAGGTTGACGCCGTAGAAGAGAAGTCGCTCATGCGGCTGGCGAAGCCGTTAGCCTTGGACTTTGCCTCAGGTCGAGCGGTCCTGTCTGCGGCGAGTACCAGCAGGCTGTCCCGCAGCGGGTTGTAGTTCGACATGATGGACTCCAAGGCCCCCTCGCTACACGTCCAGCGAGTAGGGCACAGTGGCCGGAGAGCGGTCGAGGACCCCATGCTCGCTAAGTTTACCAGTCGCTTTGGAGAGTCTCGATAGAATGTGATGAGATTGGATGCCGCATGAATAGCGTCCCGCAGCTCAGGAATACCATCAAGGCAGTCCTTCACGACCAGATTGAGGCGGTGCGCAGTACAGTGCACGTAAATGGCACGGGGCTCCAGCTCCTTGATGCGCGCCTGCACCCCTGTGAAAGACGCGAGACGCGAACTGTTGTACCATATTTGTACAAACTGCTTCCATAGCTAATGCTACTGATCCAGATGAAATGGGTAAGGTGCGAATCCATGGGCGGCCATCGGGGTCATCGCCGCCCCCCCCCCCCCCCCTAACGAATGAAATCGGACAAAATGTAAACCACATTCACCGACTTTGAAGTAGATTTAAGTAACATTAACTTAATGTTTTTAAAGCAGTTTGTAATGCACATGCAAGCTAAATCTTATGATTATTTTGGAATTCGCACTACGAATAGATTCCCAATACCTTCCGAAGTGATCTACAAATTTGAAAAGTAAAGTTTTGAAACAAACTAGATGCATTTATAAAAGTCATTGCAAATTTTACTTTTTAGTAACACGTCGTTTGATTTGAAAGCCACCTCATGCCATTGACATACCCTGGAATTCGCCAGCCATGTTGCTTGCACCATCATAGCACTGCCCCCGCAGGCCGCTGATGGGCAGCTGAAGACGCTGCAGAGTGTCTTGGATGAGACTGGCCAGCGCCTGTCCGGTTGTGGATTCGGTACTGTAGAGACCGAGGAACAACTCCTCCGCCGTGAGGTTCTCGGTGATGTACCGGACACAGATTGAAACTTGCTCCTTCTGGGAAGCGTCCGTGGTCTCGTCCACGATGATGGCGAAGACTTCCGCTCGGGCAACCTCGGCGCTGAGCTGTCGCAGGAGGGTGTGGGCCAGCTGTCTCTGAATCTGACGCTGTATCTCTGATGATAGGAACATCTGCTGTCGATTTTGTTGTCGCTCCAGCCACTTGGCCAACTGAGGACTCTCCAGAGCCATAGTGCGCAAAAGCTGGCGCAAGTTGCCCGTGTCTTGATCCCGACGTCGAAGGGGAAGACCTTGCGCTGAGAGAAGGATGATGGCGTGGAAGATGTGGCGCAGGGCTACCCGGTTGTGTTGTTGCTCCCTCTGTTTGCCCGTTAGCAGCAGCATCGCGGTCGAGCTGGGAGATCCTGCCTGTGCCAGCCTCTTCACCGCCTCCCTGTGGCAGTTGGTGTCTTCATGTCTGATGAACTTCAATGTGGCGTTTCTCCACGAATCAAAACCACGACATATGAATGCTCCATCGCGCTTTGTTATTCCACCCAGCAGGCCACGCTGTTCAGCCTCTGCACAGTTAGCACAGGTAGCCATCCGGCGGACTCTGTCGTACTGGAGCCATGCGAACCGTTTCCGCCAGTGAGGCTTGTACGAGCCGGCCTGAGCAGGACGGGAGCGCCGAGGACGGGGCTCTGGAAACGCAGAATTACATTTTTGGAATTGGGTTGGATACATTCATTGATATCAAGCGGCAATCATGGTTCCGGTTCCGACTTTAAAGGCTTTACATCTCTCAATAAAGGTGACGTAGTTTGTATTTTGTATTCAAAATCATAGTAATACCGAGAAGAATCTACGTGTAGGAAAAAGGCATTTATAAGCGGACATATCTACGCTACAGACAAATGATCACCTAATTCTATAATGTATTATGTAAGTGGACTCATCCCAGTTCCTAACTACTCAGACTTCAGCTCATAGGGCAGATTATTAATGTGCATACGAATATATAACTTTAATACATGCGCCGTTTCGACGTATGCATGTTAAATGCGTCATCCAAGTGACATATACTTGGTGGTATCTGTTCATATCACTCGCAATGATCACATCTTTTATGAATGCCTCGTTAGACTGATGCATGCCATTCGATGTAACTAATAGGATGGTTAACCAGTGGCGGCTCGTCATATGAGGCAACTGAGGCCGGGCCTCACCTATTATTTAGGAAGAATGTGCTTTGAAATATTCATTGGTTGCCATAGAAAAAAGATGTGCGAGTGATTTCCATTCTGCACATCGCAGTACATTTTATTATGGCATATCACCGAAATTCTCCGGCTCTTCCATCACCCGCCAGTACGTTTGCCATACTACAGCAAACCACTACGAGCCGACTGAGGCCCGGCCGGCCTGCCGCCTCACCGCCTCCGCCCGTTCAGCCCAGCTACTGAGGCACCAGCGGGCGAACGCCGCTCAACCGACGCTGCCGCGCTGTGCCGACCAATGGTAGCCATCTGAGGCCCGGATGTTTTAAGCCTCAAAGCGATTATTCGGCTCCTAGGCGCCACATTTTTGTTTGAAAACTATCATCTGTTATCCATATTATGTTTTATTATCGTACCGCAGTCTGCTAGCGTCGGCGGCGGGCAGACCGTTGCCGGCCGAGTAAAGCGGCAACTTTTGAATCCCCTGCAACCGTGTGACGATGTTTCCATCGAACTGCGGTGTTCTTTAGATAAGTGAATATTCATCACCATAAGGATACAGGACATTCTTCAATATTACATGAGATATAACTTAATTTTGGCGTTATAATTCGTTACGGGTATGTGATGCTCCAGCAAATATCGCAGCGCGCGGCTTCATGTTTTTTTTCTTCGTTTTTTTTTTTTTGGGGGGGGGGGGGGGAGGGGAGGGGACGGGTTCCCGCCCACCCCGTAGTCTGGCCTATAGCCATATGCCGCCGCGGGTGGGGAGGGGAACCACCCCCCTTCGGGGCGGGGAACCGAATGACTTGCGCCAGTAGCCAGACTCGAACCCGGAACTGGATTCCGAGTCCAACGCTCTACCAACTGAGCCACCCGGCCCCCCGGCTGCATGGTCCCAGGCCCGGCTGAGGCCGCCGCCAGTCCGGCCTCCAGAGGCTGGCGCAAATGCGCATGCGTAATACGATCTGCTCGAAGGCTCAGATTCCAATGCTGCCGCGAGGTGTCAGCCCAGGCACTAGATGGCGCCAGGTGCAACTTTTTGTTAAAAGCTGCCGGTTTTCTTTGCGTAGAGAACTGTGGCTGTAATCTGTATATAGTAGAGCTATGATTGAAAGCAAAGTCTTTGATATAATTTCCGAACTAAAGAGTTAAGATTTTGGCACCGCCGGATTCAATGGAGACCAAAAGGACACTCCCAAACGCCTGAAATCGGCCGTAAATTGGCTTACGTTCTGACATGATTTGAGAGAAAACCTAAGTAACTTGAACGGCTTATTTCATATTTGTTTCAGAATCTTAGGAACGTCATGAAAAGTGTGGGGGTGAAACTTCGATCTCGTCTTGAGTGAACCCCAACCCCCTATGCAAAATGTATTTGCGTAGGTATTTGAGCTCCTCTCGTCTTGATCTACATTTTACTGACCCAAATTTTCCTTATTAGACAAAAATAAAGATCTTATCAATAATTCTGAACAAATAGTGGGAGCATGGCCCCCGCCCCCGTTCTTACGCCTGTGATTTGTTAAGTTTGTTAACTAAACTCGCAAGTCGCAGCTGCTCCTCCGTTGCAACTTCTGGACTTGGGCCTCAGGTACTTTGAGGACCACGAGCCGCCACTGTGGTTAACCCGTTCGCCCGTTAACTCGTTAATGATTGAATGCAAAATTGAATGATTGAAGGATTTGATGCACTCACACCATGAGGATAGAGAGCGCTTGTGACGACAGCCGACAAGCAACCACCGATGTTCTGTGCCCTCTATATGAACTGACCGTCCACGGTGTCCTCGTCGCCACTGTTGGGCGGAGCAGCGCTCGACGCTAGGCGGCCGCTGGTCACGGTCGGCTCAGGAGCGGCGGCAGCCGGTCCGGGGCAGGACGGGAGAGGATCTGTCAAGGACAGTTTGAAATCAGTGAGATGAACGTATTGGATGCATTCACACCATGAGGATAGAGAGCGCTTGTGACGACAGCCAACAAGCAACCACCGATGTTCTGTGCCCTCTATATGAACTGACCGTCCACGGTGTCCTCGTCGCCACTGTTGGGCGGAGCAGCGCTCGACGCTAGGCGGACGCTGGTCACGGTCGGCTCAGGAGCGGCGGCAGCCGGTCCGGGGCAGGACGGGAGAGGATCTGTCAAGGACAGTTTGAAATCAGTGAGATGAACGGATTGGATGTATTCACACCATGAGGATAGAGAGCGCTTGTGACGACAGCCAACAAGCAACCACCGATGTTCTGTGCCCTCTATATGAACTGACCGTCCACGGTGTCCTCGTCGCCACTGTTGGGCGGAGCAGCGCTCGACGCTAGGCGGCCGCTGGTCACGGTCGGCTCAGGAGCGGCGGCAGCCGGTCCGGGGCAGGACGGGAGAGGATCTGTCAAGGACAGTTTGAAATCAGTGAGATGAACGTATTGGATGCATTCACACCATGAGGATAGAGAGCGCTTGTGACGACAGCCAACAAGCAACCACCGATGTTCTGTGCCCTCTATATGAACTGACCGTCCACGGTGTCCTCGTCGCCACTGTTGGGCGGAGCAGCGCTCGACGCTAGGCGGCCGCTGGTCACGGTCGGCTCAGGAGCGGCGGCAGCCGGTACGGGGCAGGACGGGAGAGGATCTGTCAAGGACAGTTTGAAATCAGTGAGATGAACGGATTGGATGCATTCACACCATGAGGATAGAGAGCGCTTGTGACGACAGCCGACAAGCAACCACCGATGTTCTGTGCCCTCTATATGAACTGACCGTCCTCGGTGTCCTCGTCGCCACTGTTGGGCGGAGCAGCGCTCGACGCTAGGCGGCCGCTGGTCACGGTCGGCTCAGGAGCGGCGGCAGCCGGTCCGGGGCAGGACGGGAGAGGATCTGTCAAGGACAGTTTGAAATCAGTGAGATGAACGTATTGGATGCATTCACACCATGAGGATAGAGAGCGCTTGTGACGACAGCCGACAAGCAACCACCGATGTTCTGTGCCCTCTATATGAACTGACCGTCCACGGTGTCCTCGTCGCCACTGTTGGGCGGAGCAGCGCTCGACGCTAGGCGGCCGCTGGTCACGGTCGGCTCAGGAGCGGCGGCAGCCGGTCCGGGGCAGGACGGGAGAGGATCTGTCAAGGACAGTTTGAAATCAGTGAGATGAACGGATTGGATGTATTCACACCATGAGGATAGAGAGCGCTTGTGACGACAGCCAACAAGCAACCACCGATGTTCTGTGCCCTCTATATGAACTGGCCGTCCACGGTGTCCTCGTCGCCACTGTTGGGCGGAGCAGCGCTCGACGCTAGGCGGCCGCTGGTCACGGTCGGCTCAGGAGCGGCGGCAGCCGGTACGGGGCAGGACGGGAGAGGATCTGTCAAGGACAGTTTGAAATCAGTGAGATGAACGTATTGGATGCATTCACACCATGAGGATAGAGAGTGCTTGTGACGACAGCCGACAAGCAACCACCGATGTTCTGTGCCCTCTATATGAACTGACCGTCCACGGTGTCCTCGTCGCCACTGTTGTGCGGAGCAGCGCTCGACGCTAGGCGGCCGCTGGTCACGGTCGGCTCAGGAGCGGCGGCAGCCGGTCCGGGGCAGGACGGGAGAGGATCTGTCAAGGACAGTTTGAAATCAGTGAGATGAACGTATTGGATGCATTCACATCATGAGGATAGAGAGCGCTTGTGACGACAGCCGACAAGCAACCACCGATGTTCTGTGCCCTCTATATGAACTGACCGTCCTCGGTGTCCTCGTCGCCACTGTTGGGCGGAGCAGCGCTCGACGCTAGGCGGCCGCTGGTCACGGTCGGCTCAGGAGCGGCGGCAGCCGGTCCGGGGCAGGACGGGATAGGATCTGTCAAGGACAGTTTGAAATCAGTGAGATGAACGGATTGGATGCATTCACATCATGAGAATGCCGAGAATGGAAAAGTGAAGTGGCTTTAATGGATGACCTACGAACTGTTTCTGTTCACTGGTATGTCTTTGTGATATGAACTAATGGTTCATAGACTTTTGTCCATGCAAAATGTAATATCAGTAAAGCCTCTGCAAAATGCCCGCAAGAACGTGCAACTTTGAGTATTACCAATCAAAGCAAAATAGACAATGAGGTTGACATTTATGGATGCATGCATCGTATGTCTTTGAGTATTACCAATCAAAGCAAAATAGACAATGAGGTTGACATTTATGGATGCATGCATCGTATGTCTTACTGGTATGTCTTTGTGATATGAACTAATGGTTCATAGACTTTTGTCCATGCAAAATGTAATATCAGTAAAGCCTCTGCAAAATGCCCGCAAGAACGTGCAACTTTGAGTATTACCAATCAAAGCAAAATAGACAATGAGGTTGACATTTATGCATGAACTAACCATCAGCAGAACGTCTGCCACATGCAAAATGGTGCAGTTTCTGGCATTTCGCATCATGAGGATAGAGAGCGCTTGTGACGACAGCCGACAAGCAACCACCGATGTTCTGTGCCCTCTATATGAACTGACCGTCCTCGGTGTCCTCGTCGCCACTGTTGGGCGGAGCAGCGCTCGACGCTAGGCGGCCGCTGGTCACGGTCGGCTCAGGAGCGGCGGCAGCCGGTCCGGGGCAGGACGGGATAGGATCTGTCAAGGACAGTTTGAAATCAGTGAGATGAACGGATTGGATGCATTCACATCATGAGAATGCCGAGAATGGAAAAGTGAAGTGGCTTTAATGGATGACCTACGAACTGTTTCTGTTCACTGGTATGTCTTTGTGATATGAACTAATGGTTCATAGACTTTTGTCCATGCAAAATGTAATATCAGTAAAGCCTCTGCAAAATGCCCGCAAGAACGTGCAACTTTGAGTATTACCAATCAAAGCAAAATAGACAATGAGGTTGACATTTATGCATGAACTAACCATCAGCAGAACGTCTGCCACATGCAAAATGGTGCAGTTTCTGGCATTTCGCAGCCTGAGCGGCCAGCTCTTTTTCTTTTTTTCGTCTCCGTTTTTGGGAGCCACTTGCGTTTCTCCACATCGTGTTAACAAGTGGATGTCACCTGCGAATCAAGGGAGTGAATTACCCAATACTATGCTAATGCTTCCATAAATGTGCTCGTGTTGACCTTGCAGTGAGATGGAAGATACAGTGGAGCAACTGTTAACCTGTTTGACACATCAAATCGTGTGAAAACATGATGCCTGGTCCTGGATATCAAGGAAATGGAATGGAAGTCATAACATAAATAATATTGACTAGGTGCTTGCATTCAGCTTAGATAGGCACCAACCGGTGTGGTTTCCAATTTAGTCTAGATAAAAAGTTTCAAAGTTATTGCTGGCATTGCCAAATTGGGAGTGGAGGAGGCAGGCTGAAACTTGGTGGTAAGCATAGCACACGTGTGTGTTTGTTATCAGCACAGGAACATGACACCATTTCTGATGCAGTGCCAACTGCCGGCCCTGCTTCAAAGGCACATATACAGCCCCATAGGGCATATGATACTTGTCAAGTGCCACTTATGACTCACTGTCCTCAATGCACCATCACACTGCTTGCATCAGGATATTTGCACTTCACACTATTTACACAGGAAACAAAGAAACACAAATCAAAATAATGCATGTCACAGGACAACCGGACCTAAAACTATTACATGATTAGCCATTAGGTAGTGTATAACTACAGCAGATCCTAATCAAGAGGGTGGCCTATCCGACCTCAAGATGTGGGTCGAGGAGTCCATCCGATGCCTTCAAAACTGGTTCGAAGCTAACAGCCTAGAAATGAATCCGGACAAGACTGACTTTGCTCTTATTGGTACAAAATCCTCCCTCAAAATGGCGAACAATTTCAGCATAAACGTCTCTGGCTCGACCGTCATCCCATCCCCTACCATCAAAGTGTTGGGAGTCTTCCTCGACCAGCACCTCAACTGGGATCCTCATGTATCCGTGGTGGTGCGGAGGTGCAATGCCATCACCGCATCTCTGTATAAAATCTGCCATCACCTCACTCCTGACGTCCTTAAACTCCTCGTCCAAACACACGTTTTTCCTCATATCCTTTACTGCCTGTCCGCCTGGGGAGGGGCTGCCCAGTGCCGTCTGCATCGCGTTCAGAGGTGCCTGAACTTTGCCGCTCGGCTCGTCACCGGCGTGCGACGTAGTGACCATATTTCGCCAGCTCTCGCGTCTCTCGGGTGGGAGAGAGTAGAGGTACTGGTCGCCCGACACGACTGTACCAACGTGCACAAAGCCCTGATTAGTCAACAGTGGCATAGGGCGCTGCGTAACATGTTTACCAAGCGGTCTGACGTATCGGCCAGGAGCACTAGGGCTGCCGACGCCGGAGACCTTCATCTCGCAAAATGTAGACTGAATCAGACCCAGAAGGGTTTCTCGCACCGAGCAGTCCGCACGTGGAATGCGCTGCCACCAGCCGTGAAAGCCGCTCCGTCCAGGCGCGCATTTGTAGCCGCATTGGCAATAACCGAGTGCGTGACGTGAGCGAGTGCCACCAAATAGCCCGGCAAGCTATTTTCCCATCAGTGCCTACTGCCTATGCAAACTGTATTGTGTCGTGTACTACAAATGTCTTTACCACATGTACAGGAACCGTAATAGCCACGTTGTGGATGGTCTCCTAAATAAGTGAAATGAAATGAAATGAGGTACCGATCCTGACCGCCAAGGTACTAAGCTATGGAAAACATCATTTTTATCCGATCAGCGACTTGGGTGCACTATATTTAAAAGGAAGGACAGAAGGTCAATTTCCACTCGAAGAACAGACACACATTACAGTTCAAACTTCAAACTTTATCAAGCTTTTATCCTAACCTCACCTCACCTCACCTCACCTCACCTCACCTCACCTAACCCTTGGAGCCAGTTTTTTTAAGAAGTCCATCGGCCGAAATCCTCAATATGTTTTGACGTTTCGGTGATTTTAACCAAGTCATTTACGGTGACGAAGTTAGTCATTTTGGTGACGGGATTAATTTATTCCCGTTTTTGTTTGTGAAGTAAAATGCCTGCGATTTGTTCAGCTGACAAGGTACCTACTGAGATCCATAGTGGATGTTTTGGTTTACCCCAAAAAATGCACAATGCATTGCGCGGCATGTACTGATTTATATATTTGTTCTTACAATATTTAAGTTTTGCTAATTTTTGTAAAATAAATTAAACAATTTTCAAAACAAACTTTTTAACACGCGCCCTGGAGGGCCTCTGATAATTACACGCCCTGGAGGGGGGGGGGCGGATTTCGCCCCCCCCCCCCTACGATCTCGAAAACCACGCAACGTAGCGACAAGCGAAAAACGACGTTAGATAGCTCGAAACAAGCTCTTTCGAAAGTATTTCGTTCATTTTTTTTCTCAGGCCAATATTGAGGTCACCAGAGGTCATCAAGGGTCAGATTTTCAAGTTTTCAAGATTTCACTTCTAACACCCCCAAATATCTCGGGAACTATGATAGTTAGCAGCAAACGGAAAAAAGCAATCGAAAGCCCTTGAAAAATGCAATCGACATAGGTGTCCTCAGATTTGAGCTCAGGTCAATAGTTTAGGCTCCAGAGGTCATCAAATGTCAAAAAGGTGATTTTTTTGCAAAACTGTTTTTCGCAAATAACTTTTTACCTAATAAAGATAAAGCAAAAGTGTTTACGCCATTGCGTTTGTCTCGTCAAGGCGCTTCGAATCATATTAATGGTGATCGGGTTAGGTCAACTGAGAAATTTGACCTCAGGTCAAGGTCAAGTGGTGACCCAAGTTGGTCATGTTGCATATTGGGAGACGTGTCTCGACGAGACAAACACATTGGTACCATTTTATCTTCTCTATCTTCATTATGTCGATAGTTATTGACAAAACAGTGTTGGCGGTCGCGAAATTGACCTGACCTTAGGTCACCGATATTAGAAATCCGAGATCAAAAAATTGTTGGTATCTATGACCTTATGAAGCCCTGCAATATTGAAACTGATCGGCGTAAAACTGTGGCTGTGGTACTACTGCAAACGTTTTGGAGTTGAGGTCATCACGTGACCTGATCTGGTGACCTGACCTGAGATGACCCGAGGCCAAAATTTTTACATAATGTGGGAAGTTCTTTTTTAAACAGGTGTGCAAAAAACGGCGGCGCTGCGCGCCGCCGTTTTTGCGCTATCCTCGAAAAACCGGAGGGGTGGGCGGATTTCGCCCCCCCCCCTCCAGGGCGCGTGTTAATATTAAATAATATTTCCTAGATGGCACTGCTCAAGGACAGTTCGCCTCTTAGGTCAGCCGAGATAACTAGACCAAATGGTCTAAATCAAGGCCGTACAAGAGGCGTGTATTTTTAGTAAGTGCGATACTGCAGTGCGATATTTTTAACCACCAATTTGTGTGAAATAGAGATATTGTATCGAAAGAAAAGCCATCACAGCCTTAACCCTCGCCAGTGCAGGGGGGGGGGGGTGGATGCCACCCCCCCTCGGTTTTTCGGGAATAACTCGCGTAAATATCAACCGATTGCGATGAAACTTTCAGTACCCTACTTTTGAACAATTTTACACATATTCTGAAAATTTTGAACTTGTAGGTCACATGACCCGTGACCTATGACCTGTTTTCAAGGTCATGTCAGGCGCAACTGGCGTCCCGTAGTATTGATCCTTGTAACTTGTGCAGTTTCCGATTGTTTGTTGTTCAGGAGCATATGCACAGGTGTTTTCAGGTGACAGTTGTGGTTTCCATTGAGATTGTGACCTCGATTGACCTTTTCAGAGGTCAACCGAGGTCACTGACCTCCGATGACCTCATATTACTTGTTTGGCTTCTGGCAGTTTCTAGGACATTTTGTGACGCTGATTTCAAATATGGGATCCATTTTACATAATTATATGTTCCACTGGGGTCATGCGCCCCCCCCCCCCCCCAGGTCAACCGAGGTCACTGACCTCAAATGACCTGACATGACCTTTTTGGAATTTGGCAGTTTCTAGGACGTTTTGTGACGCTGATTTCAAATTTGGCACCCATTTTGCATAATTATATGCTCATTCGCGATTCTAGCTCGACTAAATTCAATTTATACGCATTTACAATTTGGTTGACTTTTGGGTCATTGACATGACCTCAGAGGTCATCTAATGACCTCAGAGGTCATCTAATGACCTAGGACCTTAAAATCGGGTGTCAATGGCTTCCTCTCGTGACAAGCAACACGCTCGTTGTTGAATCGAAGCTCTAGCTCAATTAGGGGCGAAACGCTAGGGGGGGTTGTACCCCCCCCCCCCCCCCCCTGCACGGTCACGCACTGATCGGACGCTGCACGGGCGAGGGTTAAGGCTCTGTAGCCCAGTGGCCTGAATTGTATGCAGGGGCCTGTTCAAATCCTGGCGACGGCTTTTAGCTTTTTAGTCATTATGGCTACGATCGAATCTTAGGTTTCGTCCCGATCGGACTTAATGGCTGCGAGCGAATCGTAGGTTTCGTCCCGATCGGACTTAATGGCTAAGAGCGAATCTTAGGTTTCGTGCCGATCGGACTTAACCCGGCATTGACTGGGGTCTCAGCAGAACGCCAATGACTGGGGGGGGGGGGGGCGTTAAACGCCCCCCTGGTTATCTTCCGAACCAATAATCACAGCGAGACGCGCAAGGCGGCAAACGAAAGCTCTCAATGAGACGAATCTAAAGTATGGTCAAAAATTTCAAAGTCAGGTCAAATGTCAGGTCACGGTCAGGTCAAAGGTCAAAATCGGCGTATTTGAGTTTATGGGCCATACTTTCCATCCAAAGCCTTCGATTGCGACCAGTTTCACCCAAAGTGCTGCCAAAGGTATGATACATATCCCGCATGAGCTAAAGTGAGATTGTTGGCCAAGTTCAAGGTCAAGGTCAGGTCACAAAAGGTCACTATGCTCAAAATATCTACGAAAGTCATGCAACACATGTTTTATGAGTTATTTTCCACGTATAATTCGATAGTGACAGTCATTTTACCACCTGACTTCATTTACGTGAAGTAAATGTCAATTTCAGGTCAAGTTTAGGTCACCGAAGGTCAACATTTTTAATTGATAAATCTAAACAACAAAGGCATGTTGCTGGACCAGTTTTGCCTCAGAAATACAGTGGTGGCATTTATTTGTCTGTATCTAGTCAATAAAAGCCAAAAAACGCAATTTCAAAATATGACGTCATGAGTTACCCATACTTTAGATGTCATAAGTCAGCCAAAAATGGAGATATCAGATTGAAATTTGGTATAGTAGTTGCCTAAGTATGGTTCTCTGACATATCTTCCGGTTTTTTGAATATTTTTGAAAATTTTGATTTTGTGATAATTTTCCCCAAAAAAACGTTTTTTGAGTTTTTGGGGGTCAAAAACTAAAATTTTCAAAAATCTGAGATAGCCAGTTGGTAGCCGTTGCCATTTGCTATCTTTTGGCGTTTTTCGATTGCATTTTGCTTCAAATGTGGCATTTGTACAGCCTGGCAAAGTTTAGCTGATTTTGGTGCAAAGAGTGTAGTGACGTCACTAAATTCGCTATAACTCGAACAAATTTCGACAATTTTTTTTCATTTTTGCACACAAGACGTAAAAATGATGTATAAGAAGGTACCCGAAGTTTCACGTTGATAGCGCTATTAGTTTTCCAGCTATTGCGAAAATTCATCAGGGGGGGACGTTAAACGCCCCCCCCCAGTCAATGGCGGGTTAATGGCTACGAGCATAGGCGTAGGAACAGGGGGGGGGGGGAGGGGGGGGGGGGGGGGGGGCAGCCCCCCCCCCCAACATTTTGGATTTTAACATTACGCCTATGGGCGTTGCATGGAAAGAATATACTTCAGAATGCCTCCGCCCCCCCCCCCCCAACTTGAACATAGTTCCTGCGCCCCTGGCTACGAGTGAATCTTAGGTTTCGTCCCGATCGGACTGAATGGCGGGGTTAGGTTAGGTTAGGTTGTGGGTATGCGTGCTCAATGATAAATGGATGGTTTCGTCCTGGATAGTCGGTTGGGAATTTGGATACTGGAAACTGGGTTAGACGCGGTAAAACAGTGGTAAAACAGTGGTAAAAAGAAGGAGAATCAAAAGGGTCGCTCGGTCGGACGATACTTAGTCTTCACAAACACTTAGGTTACGACTTGGCTTTATTTACAGCCTCAACAACGTGCCCAGACGGGGTGGCCGGAAGAAGAATGGGGGGGGGGAGCAACAATGCCAAATATGCAAACAGAAAACATTTTAAGATACGACACAAATTAAATGGTACACAAGTGAACAACGAACGGCGAACTAATAATGTAAAAATGCGCGACAATAAAATAACGATACACAAATAAGCAGGTCAATTTACGTTGTACCAAAAGGCATACAAAAAAGAGATTGAGGTTAACACGTAGAGATATAAACAAAAAGACTTGTGTTGACAATCAGCGGATTGTCGTCCGTCAGTAACGGCAGCTGTGGCGCGCCGTCGTTAACTGTGGCGCGCCGGCCTAGCAAGAAAGTAAACAAAGAGAGAGTGGACGCCGCAATTAAATCAAAAAGGCACGGCACCACAAGGTTAGGTTAGATTAGTTGTATCCTGTCTGGTCCATGGGGATCGTCAAAACGCTGGTTTTTGGTAATCGCTGGTTAAAAAATAGCGCACTGCAGTATCGCACTTACTAAAAAATACACGTGTACAAGAAGGAGTAGGGCCTGAACGAGCCATGAGGTCAGAAACCATAGGAGTCGAGCTGTCGTCTTCGTTGCTGTAAACTTACCTGGGTCACCAAATGACCTTGACCTGAGCCCCTGAGGTCAAATTTTGAAGTTGACCTAACCAGGTCACAATTGATGTGTCGAAGCGCCTTGACGAGAAAAACATATTGGTGTTAAAATTATTGCTTTATGTTTAACCGATAAAACGTTATTAAGGATTGTTTGGGGAAAATGCCCTCGTGACTTTTGGTGACCTCTGGAGTCTAAACTATTGACCTGAGCTAAAATTTGAGGACATAAATTGGGACTCCATTTTTCAAGAGCCTTCGACTGCTGTTCTCTGTTCGTTCTTAGCTATCATAGTTACCGAGATATTTGGGGGTGTTCGAAGCGAAGTCCTAACACTGGAAAATCTGACTTTTGATGACCTCTGGTGACCTCGATATTGACCTAAGTCAAATAATACATGCAGTAACTTCGAATGTCCTTGTCAAGAGTTTTTGAACGCCTTTTCCGCGTCTTTCTAGCCCTTTTAGTTTTTGAGTTAGTGGGCGTGGGTTAATTTTGACCCCCCCCCACACACACACACACACCAGGGCGAAGTTGTCCTGAGGCCCACCGGGACGCGGGTTAAGCACAGAAGGGCCTCCCGCAAGCACAGAGGGCCTCCTTTGTGTTCTGACGGGACCTCCTTTAAGCTTAGAGGGCCTCCCTTAACCACAGAGGGCCTCTTTTAAGCACAGAGGGGTCTCCTTCAAGCACAGGGGGTCTCCTTCAAGCACAGGGGGCCTCTTTTAAGCACAGGGGGCCTCTTTTAAGCACAAAGGGGCCTCCTTCAAGCACAGGGGGCCTCCTTTAAGCACAGGGGGCCTCCTTTAAGCACAGGGGGCCTCCTTCAAGCACAGGGGGCCTCTTTTAAGCACAAAGGGGCCTCCTTCAAGCACAGGGGGCCTCCTTTAAGCACAGGGGGCCTTCTTTAAGAACAGAGGGACCTCCTTCAAGCACAGGGGGCTTCTTTTAAGCACAGGGGCCCTCCTTTAAGCGCAAAGGGGATCCTCTAAGCACAGAGGGGCCTCCTTTAAGAACAGAGGGACCTCCTCCAAGCACAGGGGGCCTCCTTTAAGCGCGGAGGGGCCTCCTTCAAGCACAGAGGAGCCTCCGTCAAGCACAGGGGGCGTCCTTCAAGCACAGGGCGCCTCCTTTAAGCACAGGGGCCTCCTTTAAGAACAGAGGGGCCTCCTTCAAGCACAGGGGGCCTCCTTTAAGCGCAGAGGGGCCTCCTTCAAGCACAGGGGGGCCTCCTTTAAACACAGGGGGCCTCTTTTAAGCAGAGGGACCTCCTTCAATCACAGGGGGCCTCCTTTAAGCACAGAGGGGCCTCCTTTAAGCGCAGAGAGGCCTCCTTTAAGCGCAAAGGGGCACCCTCTAAGCACAGGGGGGCTTCCTTTAAGAACAGAGGGGCCTCCTTCAAGCACAGGGGGCCTCCTTTAAGCGCGGAGGGGAATCCTTCAAGCACAGATGGGCCTCCGTCAAGCACAGGGGGTCTCCTTCAAGCACAGGGGGGCCTCCTTTAAGCGCAGAGGGGCCTCCTTCAAGCACAGGGGGCCTCCTTTAAACACAGGGGGGCCTCCTTTAAACACAGGGGGCCTCCTTTAAGCACAGAGGGGCCTCCTTTAAGCACAGGGGGCCTCCTTCAAGCACAGGGGGCCTCCTTCAACCACAGGGGGGCCTCCTTTAAGCACAGAGGAGCCTCCTTTAAGCACAGGGGGCCTCCTTTAAGCACAGGGGGGCCTCTTTTAAGCACAGGGGAGCCTCCTGTAAGCTCAAAGGGGCATCCTTCAAGCACAGAAGGGCCTCCTGTCCTCCTGTAGGGGCCTCTTTTTCGTAAGGGGGCCTCCTTATCAAAGAAACATTGGGGATGCAAAAGGAACATTGGGGATGCAAAATTCAACATTGGGGGTGCAAGTGCATCCTCAAAAGTATACAAAGTTTCACCCCTGGGGAGAAAGGTACTTCGTCTAGTATACAGGATGCTACTTCTAGGAGCCTTTGTCAAAGCAAGTACATGCGAGTGAAACGTAATATATCTTTTTAAGTGGGTTCTTCAATAAGAATATAAATGGTACTAAACACCATTGGATACTAAATTGAAATGATTGAGTACTACTTGGAGTACCCTAATCTTTAGAGGCCTATTGTTTAGGTCTAGTATAGACCTAAACATACGCGAAATCAAGCAATTTTTTTTTAGCTGCAACACGCAATCTCGGAAAACACGACAAGTTCAGAATTTTGAACTTTTCATCGTTCCGTCCGTGACGTGTCTGCGGAATTTCCTTGACGTTTCATCCGGGATCTGCGTGATGTGCCAGTGTAGCTCACCCAATGCATTTACTATCAGCTGAACTTTCTCTGTCACGCAAATCCCGACAACACGGATTACACGCACGTGATTTTCAGGAAATCACGCTCTCGCGCTCTCTCCCGCTCTTTCCCGCTCTCTCCCGCTCTCTCCTGCTCTCTTCCGCTCTCTCCCGCTCTCTCCCGCTCTCTCCCGCTATCTCCCGCTCTCTCTCTCTCTCCCGCTCTCTCCCGCTCTCTCCCGCGGTGTCCCCAATGCGTTGTCCATTATCCGTGATTCGTTGGCCGATACCGCCGCGGGCAGTGGTAGACGCCAGAGTCCCCCGCCGCTGCTCGCGGCGGCCGGTCGGAGACGCGTCCCGGATTGTTCCACGGTATGCCCGCTGCTGACCGCGGGCGGTTATACCCGCCGGGACAGCCCGGTACGGCCCAGATACAGCCGCCATGAAAACCGAGTGGCGTGTGTGCCCGAACGCGATAGGGCGTGGCGACCGAGACCAATCTCCGGCCTGGGATAGAATGGGATGTGTCATCGCACCGGTCCCTGGAGTGTTAACAGTCAAAGGGAGGAGTTTGGAGGTCAAAGGTGGTTGGAACTTTTGAGAGCCGTCTATTATCTTCGCTACTAAAACATGCGAAACGTTGTTGGTGTCAGCGACATCTAGCCGTGCTTTGATTTCGATTATAATGTTTAGCCGTGCTTTGATTTCGATTATAATGTTTATATTGCATTACATTGTTGTAGAAATGGTTGTTCCTCTTGTGATCCTTTGAAATGATATTGTACTCTAACTTCTTTGCTTGCGCTGTCCTCAACGGAAATAAATGTCAAAAACGGAACTTCTACATTCCATTTCCCAATGTTTCGCTTATTACGCAAGCTGATTGCTGGGCTGGAACTACCAAACTTTTGTCAAACAACACAGAGCAGAGATGTGCGCTAATTGAATAGCGTTGGCTGACAAACATGATGATGTATTGGATCAAATTGTCGAACTTCTAACATTCGCATGAGGACGTTATACATGCTTAGGTATGACCAAACGGAATATATAACAAATAACCATAAATGCTAGTTGCTACACCTTTCGAATTAACGACTTCCACAATTAAAGGAAATAGTTCACCTTCAACATTCGTTTTAAACTGAGATAGCAGTTTTGTAGACCGTGTTGGAAAACCCCTATCTGCAAGTTTTCTTGACTGAAAAGACTCCAGCCGAATATATTTGAGTTTTTGGCGAAGGAATGCGGTGCTGGCGAAAGAATGTTGTACTGGTTCTAGCCCGGGCAGAGGCTATACCATCAACCAATCAGCTTGCAGCTGATGCTAGCAAGCGAATCGCCGGCCGCCGGTTGGCACATCTCCAATGCGAGTCTATCTTTACGCGACTACTTTCGAATCTGATTGGCTGAACCATTTTTTACATTCGCGTGACGTCAGGACTCTGACTTAGAGAGTATGCATATAGTTTTGATAAACAATAAAAGTGTACGGCCTTCTGTCCTGAGTCGGCGCGATATAAGGCCATTTTTGACAATATAAAATAAATTGTATTAACAAATATAATCAAATCGTGTTGGGTAAAATTTTCCAAGGTGAACTATTTCCTTTAAGTCATTTTTACATATTGCTTGCTGGGACAAATCTGCCAATTGTCAGCGTTTTAATTTCTCGAAGTATGCTATTAATCCGGCATTGGCTTGGGTCTCAGCCGAACGCTATTGGCTGGGGGGGACGTTTTTCGCCACCCCCCCCCCGTTTATCTTCCGAACCAATCATCGCAACGACACGTGCAAGGCGGCATTCGAAAGCTCTCAAAGAGACGAATCTAACGCATACGCAAAATTGTCAAAATAAGGTCCAATGTCAGGTCACGGTTAGGTCAAAGGTCAAAATGTATGTATTTGGATGTATGGGTCACACTTTCCATCTTAACCCTCGCCCGGGTAGGGGAGGGGGTGGATGCCACCCCCCTCTGTTTTTCTAGAATAACTCACGTAGTTTACAACCGATTTCGATGCAACTTTCAGTACCCTAGGTTTTAAAAATTTCCCACATACTCTGAAAATATTGAATTTCTAACTCACATGACCTGTGACCTATGACCTGTTTCTCAAGGTCATGTCAGGCGCAACTGGCGTCCCGCAGTATCGATGCTTGTAACTTGTGCAGTTTTCGAGTGTTTGTTGTTCAGGAGCATATGAAAAGGTGTTTCCATGTGACAGTTGTGGTTTCCACTGAGATTGTGACCTCGATTGAAATTTTCAGAGGTCAACTGAGGTCATTGACCTCCAATGACCTCAGATTACTTTTTTTGGGCTTCTGACGGTTTCTAGGACATTTTGTGACGCTGATTTCAAATTTGGCATCCATTGTACATAATTATATGTTCCACTGGGGTCATGCACTTCCACAGTTCAACCAAAGTCACTGACCTCAGATGACCTGACATGACCTTTTTGGAATTTGGCAGTTTTTAGGATATTTTGTGACGCTGATTACGAATTTGGCACCCATTAAGCATTGTGATATGCTCATTCACGATTCTAGCTCGATAAAATTCAATTTATACGCATTTACAATTGTGATGACTTCTGGGTCATTGACATGACCTCAGAGGTCACATAATGACCTAAGACCTTACCATCGGGTATCATCGGCTTTCTCTCGTCTTTGCCGCGAAGATCTAGCTCAATTAGGGGAGAAACGCTAAGGAGGGGGGGGGGGGTCGTCCAACCCCCCCTACCCCAACACGTAGTGATTTTGCCCTACCCGGGCGAGGGTTAAGCCTTAGATTGCGACTATTTTCGCACAAAGTGCTCTCAAAGGTATATTGCATCTCCCACAAAAGCGAAAGTGAAATTGTAAGCAAAGGTTAAGGTCATGGTCAGGTCATTATACTGGCAAGAGGTCTACGAAAGCCATGCGACATATGTTTTAGGGGTTATTTTATACGTATAATTCGATAGCAGAACCCATTTTCACAAACGGACACCATATCAGGTCAAGGTCAGGGCACATATGGTCAAAATGTGAAATTGATACATGTAAATAAAAAAAGCATGCTTCTAGACCAGTTTTGTCTCAGAAATACAGTACTGGCATTTATTTGTTTGTGTCTGGTCACTAAAAGCCAAACAAAAAGCAATTTCAGAACATGACGTCATTAGTTAATCATACATAGGGAGCCATAAATCAGTCAGAAATAAAGACATTGCTTTTAAATTTGGGCTGGGCATTGTTCACATGTGGTTGTCCAACAATCTTCCGATTTTTTAATGTTGGACAATTTTGATTTTGAGGGTATTTTTAAAAGGAATTTGTGTTGAATTTTTGGGTTAAAAACCAAAATTGTCAAACATCCGAGATGGCCATTCTTTAGCCCTTGCTATTTTCTATCTTCGGATTTTTTCGATTGCATTGTGCTCTAAAATATGGTATTTGTACGGCCCGCTAAAGTTTAGCAGATATTTGTGTCACACTCGTGTGTAGTGACGTCACTAAATTCGCTATATCTCGAAATTTGTGAAACGAAATTGCTTCATTTTTGTACAGAAGACGCAAACTTGTTGTCGGAGAAGGTACCCGAAGTTTTACGTCGATATCGCTATTGGTTTAGAGCTATTGCGAAAGTTCGTCAGGGGGGTGGGCGAAAAACGCCTTCCCCAGCCAATGGCGGGGTAATCGGTAAGCGCCTACCAAAAATATATTGCATTGCGAAAATTTGTCGACGCTCCATGCATATAGCTTGACATATAAATTCGTTTCCCGTCGGCGCTTACCTTGACTGACTGGCAACCGACTCGGACGATCGGCTCCACCGGCCACCGCATCCGTGACGATAAAACACTGAGCAGCTTTCCAGGGTAATCGGTGGGTCTGCCATGCTTCAGTGGCGAATGCGACATGATCCGTGCATTACCACAACTGGCAGCCCCGTGCCGTGCTGGTCTGGAATCGATGGACTCGACGCTTCCCGGGCCGCACCCGGCACCGCTCGGCCGGGCAGGATCCGCGCGGTCTCTCGGCAGACTAGAATCAGTGACGTCACAGGACCGGCCGAGATCAGCAGAGCTGCCTCGGCAGTGTTCGAGAACGGCAGGAAGCGAGAGGGAAGTGATGAGACGCAGCCGAGATGACGTCGGGGATTTATCGGGGATTTAGGAGGGCTTCGCGTCGGAGAGAAAATAATGTGCGCATAATATACTGGCAAATATATCACACTTGACCATCATCATGCTGAGCTATGGCAACAGTGTTAATCCGGAATCGGTACAGCGGGATAGATAGATAGGGTACCTACTATAAACAACGGTTTATAATATTGAAACAGTAGGATATGCCCAGATCAAGGGAAGGACAATCCATCTGCCCTTCCAGAGCTAAGTAATGAACTTTAAAATGTATTATGGCACAAGGATACAGATAACGACAGTTATTCACTTTGGCCGATCGGCTGCCACGCGGCGTTGAAATATCTCCGCCGACCTGCGATTTGGTGAAAACTCCCTGCCGACCTACGATCTGGTGAAATGTCTAAGCCGACCTGCGACCTGGTGAAATATCTCTGCCGACCTCTTGCCTTGCGACTGGGAAATATTTCTGGACGACCTGCAGTCTGGTGAAATATCTCTGTCGACCAGCGATCTGGTGAAATATCTCTGCCGACCAGCAATCTGGTGAAATATCTCTGTCGACCAGCGATCTGGTGAAATATATCTGTCGACCAGCGATCTGGTGAAATATCTCTGCCGACCAGCGATCTGGTGAAATATCTCTGTTGACCAGCGATCTGGAGAAATATCTCTGTCGACCAGCGATCTGGATAAATATATTTGCCGACCAGCGATCTGGTGAAATATCTCTGCCGACCAGCGATCTGGTGAAATATCTCTGCCGACCAGCGATCTGGTGAAAACTCTCTGCCGACCTACGATCTGGTGAAATGTCTCAGCCGTCCTGCGACCTGGTGAAATATCTCTGCCAACCTCTTGCCTCGCGACTGTGAAATATTTCTGGACGACCTGCAGTCTGGTGAAATTTCTCTGTCGAACAGCGATCTGGTGAAATATCTCTGCCGACCAGCGATCTGGTGAAATATCTCTGCCTACCAGCGATCTGGTGAAATATCTCTGTCGACCAGCGATCTGGTGAAATATCTCTGCCGACCAGCGAACCTATCTCTGTCGACCATGGCGAACTGGTGAAATATCTCTGCCGACCAGCGAACCTGTCTCTGCCGACCAGCGAACTGGTGAAATATCTCTGTCCACCAGCGATCTGGTGAAATATCCCTGCCGACTAGCGAACCTATCTCTGTCGACCATGGCGAACTGGTGAAATATCTCTGTCGACCATGGCGAACTGGTGAAATATCTCTGTCGACCATGGCGAACTGGTGAAATATCTCTGCCGACCAGCGAACCTGTCTCTGCCGACCAGCGAACTGGTGAAATATCTCTGCCGACCAGCGAACCTATATCTGCCGACCAGCGAACTGGTGAAATATCTCTGTCCACCAGCGATCTGGTGAAATATCCCTGCCGACTAGCGATCTGGTGAAATATCTCTGTCGACCAGCGATCTGGTGAAATATCTCTGCCGACCAGCGAACCTGTCTCTGCCGACCAGCGAACTGGTGAAATATCTCTGCCGACCAGCGAACCTATATTTTCCGACCAGCGAACTGGTGAAATAACTCTGTCGACCAGCGATCTGGTGAAATATTTCTGCCGACCAGCGATCTGGTGAAATATCTCTGTCGACCAGCGATCTGGTGAAATATCTCTGCCGACCAGCGAACTGGTGAAATATCTCTGCCGACCAGCGAACCTATCTCTGCCGACCAGCGATCTGGTGAAATATCTCTGTCGACCTGCGATCTGGTGAAATATCTGTCGACCTGCGATCTGGTGAAATATCTCTGTCGACCTGCGATCTGGTGAAATATCTCTGCCGACCAGCGAACTGGTGAAATATCTCTGTCGAGCTGCGATCTGGTGAAATATCTGTAGACCTGCGATCTGGTGAAATATCTCTGTCGACCTGCGATCTGGTGAAATATCTCTGCCGACCAGCGAACTGGTGAAATATATCTGTCGACCTGCGATCTGGTGAAATATCTGTCGACCTGCGATCTGGTGAAATATCTCAGACACCTAACATTCCTTTGAATACTACAAGTGGCGGAACGTTCTTAGAACCTTTGTAAGTGTTTGCCCAAGGAACGAGCATTACCAATGCATTGCTAAGCACGATAACAAGACGTGAAAGCGAAGGTACCCGAGCGGACTAAATCACCAAATTAGAGGGAGGCTTGTCGATCGGTAGCTTCTGACCCGCTTCTGTTGATGGCATGCGCCTTCTGGGGTCGTACTTCCCGTCGTACTCCCGTCGTACCTCCCGTCGTACCGCCCGTCGTACCGCCCGTCGGTGGCGGCAGCAAGGTGGCCAGTGCGAACGGGGACGCAATAGGAGCGTGCCCATAGCATGCCATCCGCAAAAAGCGATATCAAAACGTGGGATGCGACAGCACAAAAATGGGCACCAAATGGGCACCACATGGGCACCAAATGGGCCATAAAATGGACGCCTCAGCAGGTGCAGTGACTAAAATCCTAACCCCATCGCCACATATACCTCAGTCGCACCCAGGTGATATAGACGAACTTTCGCAATGTAGCGACGTTGTCCGCATCCGCAGGCTTGAGGCGGTACGGCTCCTCGCGAGCCAGCTACAAAAAGCGGAATGGTTAGAGCGAACACCGACGACCCAGAGGACTGCCGCTGGTCTGGCCGATTTCGTGGTGCATGGTAATGATCTAGATGACTCGATTACAGCCCTCGCGCTCTTGCTGCGAACTAACACCACCGTGGCATCGGCGATCTAAGCCTTGTATATCTATAATATGTAAAATACCATCAATGTAGGAAGATGCGTTAAATATATAATTAAATGCGCTCGCCTTTAAACAGCTTTGGTATCATTATCTTTCTTTAAACGTTGTTATTCATATAACCACCAGATCAGGGGCTCCGACACGGGGAGAGTGGACGTGTCTCCCCATCATTGAGCCAGGGGGATTATGCCCCCCAATTTTCCCTGACGAACAACTAGAAATCATTGTCCAGTTGATCGTTGACGCGCTCCACCTCCCCCCCCTTCCGCTCAACAGCTTTTCGCTGACGCTCCACCCCTCGGCCCCCAACGGAGAGGATTTGGTAGCGTCACGTGACATGACGTCACGTGGGCTTGAAGTTTTCCCTTCACCATTGACTTAACACGTAAACTGACCCAACTTATGACCTCAAAATTTCGGTCACCGGGTGGTAAATATAATGCGTTTTTGACACAGATGTTAAGTTCGTTTTCTTCTGTTTATGAGATTGCCCACCTTTAGGCCTAAAGAGTAGCTGAAATGCGCCTAAATATTGGCCAAAGGTATAGATGTTAACCCTCGCCCTGGTGGTGTGGGGGTCCTTTTGAGTACCCCTGAGTTATTTTCGGGAATAGCGAAAAAACGGCGAGGCGCAGCACCACCAAATTTGGCACAGATATTTAGGCATCAATTACCAACATTTTGTGGAAGTTTTAACTGCAGGTCATCTCAGGTCAGGTCACCAGGTCACGTCAAGTGATCTTATCTCCAAAACATTTTGCGGTCGTTCCAAAGCCAGTATTTGTCGGAGATATTTGAAACTTTCAGGATTCCATAAGGCCATACGTACCTACAATTCGTTTATCTCGGATTTGTTGTATCGGTGACCTAAGGTCAGGTCAATTTCGTGACCTCCCATTATAAGTAAATGGGAAAATATACAAATGCTTCCTATTCAGAGAAAATGCATTAGATCAGGCCAATTCTTTTAAGAATCATACTATTTTAGCTCATTATTGATGAGCCGGGTGCAATTTTTGCTCTGTGACCTCTGCAAGGTGAGCTGAGATCATCTCAGGTCACCAGCACTTTTTGCCAATAACTCTATATATAATAAAGATAGAGACATGCAAACGACACCACTGTGTTTTCTCGTCGAGTCGCGTCGCCACATATGCAGCATAACCTACCTTGGTCACCAAATGACCTTGACTTGAGGTCAAATTTCGAAGTTGACCTAACTAGGTCACCATTATTATGGTTCGAAGCGCCTTGACGAGACAAACACGATAGTGTTAAAATGATTGTTATATGTCTAACCAATACAACGGTATTTATTAAAGCTGTTTGGGGAAAACAATGCCCACATGACCTTTGGTGACCTCTGGGGCCTAAACTATTGACCTGAGCTTTTGTTAATTTAATAACCCTCAGGCGATTGACACACACACACACACACACTCACCCACACACACACACACACACACACACAC
>JAXIVJ010011767.1:0-2500 GCA_036785665.1 Chirona hameri | reverse complement strand
CTGACCGCCGTGATACTCTTCTGGGAGCGCGCGCATATCCCGATACAGAAACGGCAGCGCGCGCAGGAGCAAATCATCCGCCTCCACGAGGAGTGGAAGGCGCTCAAGAAAAGCGAGAAGCGGCGGACCAAGACACAGGAGGAGAAGGAGAAGTTTGTCGAGTCGGTGACCGGTCTCTTCGACATCGCCCATCAGGACGCCCTGGCGAAGATGACGATCAGCGAGGACAAGGAGTTCCTCAGGGCCCAGCGCGAGAACGGGCGGCGCGGGTGCATGGTGGCGAAGGACATGTCCCTGACCGCCCTTGAGAGCCGGAAGCGGAAGAAAGAGAAGGCGACACAGCGATATCGAGAGAAGGCTGAGATCGAGCAGCAGACTCTCGACGAGACTGCGCAGTTGGCCTCTTCAAGCTCTTCTAGTGCCGTCAGCAGCCCCACTCGCTCCGTCCGCCAAGACTGCGCCGGCGACGACTCGCCCGGTCCATCGACGCCGGGTCCGTCAACTTCTACTGCAGCGTGTCCGCCGCTCAAGCGTCGTCGCGCGGCAACGAAGCTCGTCAACTCAGAGCTACGTGCTCCACCTGGCCTGCCGCCACCACGTCTATGAACTTGTCCTAGATAAGGCGATGACAGCCTGCCTCGGCCCGTCCAGCGGCCCAGATGTTCTTTTATTTAAACGCTTCAAGACGAAGTGGACATCTATAGATGGGACGAATCCCGAACCCTTCGACGACTGTGATATGCCGCCACATCTGTACAACAACCGCGACGACCTCCTTGCGCAGTTCAGCCGCCTCCTCGACGACCAGCACCCACGCGACGACTACCGCGAGCTGCTCGAACTCTCCACGATTGTCCTCGGCGGCGTTCCGAAGCGAGGTGTGAGGATCACCCGCCCCGGCGCACTGCACCGGGCGCGCTGGATGGCCAAGGCCATTTACTTGGTGAAAATATATCTCTTCCGCGCACAGTTTCGGCTCACTGCGTCCGAGAAGGCCGGCATCCAGCGAGCCGTAACGTTTGTGGTCTCGACATACGTCACGGCCTGGTTCAAGGCACCGCTTCCGGCGTCTGCCCCAGCTCAGGATCTCGGCTTCCTCAAGTCGCTCCTCAGTTACCAGGACAAACTGTTGTCCAAGGCGACGGCCACCGTCTTCGGCGTCACCTCTGGTATTTGAGCGAGCGGCTGGTCGCGCTCGCCTTCTTCGACGAGGAGGTGACACTCGCGACCAAGCGAGAGATGGCCAAAGCGCTACGCGAGGAGGAGGGAGCCGAGGATCCCCCGCGCCGGGCCAACGTTGAGCTCACCGTGGCGTCGGTCTCTAACAAGACCGTGGCAAACTTCGTCACGACTGGCTCCGCCAGCTTCTTCGCCCTCCTTGGCCTGGAGACCGACTTCCTCGGCAAAGATCCGGCCTACTGGGAGGAGGAACCCTCCTACAACACCGCCTCACGCCGCGTCAACTCACTCCACGTCGTCAACGACTTTGCGGAACGAGGCGTCGCGTTGATGCAGGAGTTCAACTTGGCCCTCACCAAGGACGAGGGCCAGAAGCAGTTCCTCCTGCAGGTCGTCGAGGACCACAGGCGCAGGTTTCCGAACGCCGACAAGTCCACTGTGACTGCAAGCTAGGCGACAATGAGTGGTGGACCTGCTTATTGTTATCATGGCGGCATGACCTGAACAGTGAACACTCATGAGACCTTTCCCCTTGAGTGGCCTATACTTGAGGGGAACCTACCGAGACCCAAAAGTGTTGGTTGAATACATGTTATTTACGTCAGTTGTGAAAATATGATATGCTACGAATAGGATATTTACGACGAAAAACGTTTAGAAACAAAACACTGATTTATTTATTTTTGGAAACTTTGACCTCGTTGCGCGACCTCTAAATATAAATATTTTCCAAAAAAAGTTACACACCTGGTTTTTGTTGGGGATAGAACAGTTTGGCTGCCCGTTCCGGTAGAAATTCTCAAAACAAAATTTTACCGCCGAATAAGTGCCACCCTAATATACATTCAAAGTTCATTCACATCACATGATATTGTTTCACCTATTAATCTTCTAAGAGGTGTCAGGCGAAGCAATCACATGTTAGACATCTAATTTCTGCATTGAGAAAAAAAAATGGAACCATTTCATATAGTTATTCTTCCAGTCCTCGTATGAATAAATTATGACTTCAAGCACTGCAGTTTCAAGCGCAATTCTTGTTGTTTCATCTATATTATCTGTAATACTCCTTGTACCTTCCCAACTGGGTATAGTTCCACATTCATGACTATGTTTCACTATTGTTTTGGGTTTCTGATATTGCAAATATTTCCTGTGCCCTGTGTTCAAACTTCTTCCGACTTCCAGTTTCACCATATGGCTTTGTACATCTCTTGCATGGTATCTTGTAGACAAGCCTGTGATCATGTTGCTTTGTTTTATAATTTATCCTGTTCTTCCCAATCTTACTTGTTACCTACTATCACATTAGCATGTTTCA
>JAXIVJ010011766.1:7500-42507 GCA_036785665.1 Chirona hameri | reverse complement strand
CACGAGAGCACAGAATGTTCAACCTGAGGTTTGCTAGTTTTTCATTTATCGTCATTTTATTTTATTTATGTTCATTTGACTAAAATCCACGTTATTTCAGAGCTTGGGGACCGAGGCCGCATTATCGTTATGCATTCTCGGAATATACCTTTACTAGGATTTGAAACAATTAATCGTAATAGTTATTTCTGTTTATACCTTCATTCAAACTGTATTCTACGAATGTTTAGGATGCATATTATTAATTAGATTTAGAGTTAGGATCAAAGAAATTAGATCTCGAAAAAAATGATGAGCGCACGTCATTGATCTTAATATTGCTGATTCGATAAGTTTTGTTAAATTCTGATCATGGCTAATAGGCAGGTATCGGTATTCGAAAATATTAATAGATCCCCAACTCTCGATTCACACGACACTCAAGATCCAGCAGTATATGTGGAAGAGCGGATGAGCAGCATTGTGCATGCAGACAAGTGTGTGGATCTCAAACACAGATTCCGGATCTGATACCATAGGATCCTGAATCACGAATATCACTAAGATTTGGGGATCCACTTTAAGAGATCCATATCATGTAGATACATTGTTGAGAGGTCATCCACTGAGATTCGAAAGCATTCCCACCTTAACATTAGTTTTGGGGGGGGGGGAAGTTTGAGGGGATATGGGGGGGGCAAGTTAGTGGAATGGCAGAGTGCAATTAGGAAGTGTAGCATTTACAACAAACAGTCTTATCTGGTCGTAGATAAATTCAAGTTTTATTTTTAAATTTGGGCCTTAGTAGGCACCACCCCTTATTTGGTAGTTTTGTTCGATGACGTCATACTTTGTCACCGCCGTGTGTACTTGTTTAGAGGATAAACTGTGAGGGTCTGGTTTGATTTTTTATTTTTCTACGATCGCAAAGTTCGTTGGATGAGTGATGGTGTCACGATCGTGCTGACATTTTGACACTAGATCAGGAGCTCTGTTCAGATAGTTTTGAATGTAAGGGTTTTTGATGTTTCGGTATTTTATGGAATGAATTAATTTAAGAACATGTAGTTATGCTCGAATGCGCTGCAATGTGTTGTGTGGCGGCGTAACAAATTCTCTCAGCTACGGTGTTCAGGTAAGTGCGTCATGCTATTGCATTTACCAACAGGTAAGGTCCCTATATTTCCCCTTATTTCAATTATATTTAATTAAATTATGATGTGATTTTCGTTTTCAGTTCTTTTTTCAAGCACTTACTTTCGAAACCCCTGATAAGAAAAAAAACTTGTTTGTATGTCAAGTCGCAAGAAGTGTACTGAAAACAATATGTGTCATGTGGCAGCTGAAATGTTTTGTATATTGCTCAATAATGACGTAATCACCCCAAATTTACAACTTAATTTCATAAAGTTAAGTGACTGTTTTCGAAGATAAATAATCATAATAGTTTTAAGCAGCACTTCATATTTTGCACTACAACCGGCGTATATTTGAACAATTTTCTGAAAGGTGGGAATGTCCCTTTAAGCAATGTTTTGTCAATGGATCCACGTGATCTCAGATCCTCCGGATCCCAAGATAAAAATCATTTTACTTAAAACCATAAATTTATTCGACCAATATATTTTCAATTTACCCGGTTTAGATATATATTTTTATTGTTTAAATTGTTCCTGTGAAGCATTTCAATTGCCGTTGTTCGTGGAATTTTATCGTGGGATCATGTTGCATCCCGAAATCCCGTGCGAATCATAGATCACTTTGAAGCTTTACACGAGAATCCTGTCAGATCCGATATATACATATATATTAAGTATATATACTTATATAGTAATATTATATAATATACTATATATATATATTATATGCTGGCTCGATTTCATCGAGATAATCCTCTGAGGATCGCGATTCGCTGTTGGATTTCTCGTACGGATCCGGTGGGTCCTGGAATCTGATGATGGAATAGATAGAGAGTATGTATCCGGGATCCAGTTTCTGAGATCTTTCGCTCATTGGGATCAACTTCATGAGATCCATGAGATCCCGTTGGGTGTGCCAAAAAAGCACAATTGTTGAAAAGCATTGGTGCTCAGAGCTAATGTGTTCTCTGAAGGATCTGGCTAGGTTGAACGGTGTCATTTTTATCCACAATTGGAGTTGGTCCTATGGGTCCCTCAAAAGCTTAAAGTTTGGGGTGTAATACCCATTACGGCAATGAGGGATCATCTGTCTGCATGGCGCCCTCACCTGTAACG
This sequence comes from Chirona hameri, assembly GCA_036785665.1. NCBI lineage: Eukaryota > Metazoa > Arthropoda > Thecostraca > Balanomorpha > Balanidae > Chirona > Chirona hameri. The sequence continues at coordinate 40,273 of JAXIVJ010011766.1, read as the reverse complement.
AGTCGAGTTGCGTGTGTTAGCAGACATTGTTTTTTCCTCGCTGATGCTTAACCCAACTATTGGCAACATACAAAAAAAATGATATCATAAAATGGATTGCTGATAAAATGCTGGTCCCCGATAGATTTACTTTTTATTACAATATGCGAACCTGAAATGTTGGGCTAAAAGTTGAAACATAAATGTGTCCCAAAAGCTTGTTTCAGGCCTTTATTTTCAAGCTTTTGGACACGTCTGTTCCATCTTTTAGCCACATTTTCAGGTTCACGATATTTGTATTAAAAAGTAATCTATACGGGACAGAATTTTATCAGCAATCCATTTATGATAATATACAAAATGATATATTTCAAATTTTGTTTTGATTTTTTTTCTCAGCAATATTTGGGGTTAATGCATCAGCAGAACAATAATTCATGCCTACTAACCAGACGCCAACTGTCACCGGAGTCCCATGCAAGATAGTGATCACCTCATTGGCCGTAATGGTAAAGGGGAGTACAGCCACCTTCCAAAAGTTGTCAATGTACGCCGCGTTTGTTGGTGCAAAATATGAAGTAATTGCTGCCGAACACGATATGACATTTGCTTCTCGCAAACAGTGCTCAATTTCATAAAAAGTAAAAGTTTTAATATTTGGGTTGATGACGTCATTATTGAGCCTCTAGAGATGCTATACAGAATCCTTTTACGCTGCACAAAGTATGGCAACAATTATTTCGAGGACAATTCTGGCGCTTTGAATACAAAACAAACCCAGTTACCAAACCATTTGAAACACGCAAATATCTCAAGGTTTACCTTATAACTCAAGTACGACATACATCAATCCATTGGGTAAAGAGAGACGTCATCGGCTTGTAAACCCCCTATACAAATACACGGGGGGTTTATTTTGTTACAATTGTCAAGACCATGCTCGAATTCTTTTCGAATAGAACCCTATTGTTGGGGGTTTTTTTTTATTTTTGTTATAACTGACTACCCTACTTAATTTCAAAGCAAATCCAACAACATGGCTATACTCAACTCAAAACTAATGTTAAGGTGGGAATGTGCCTTTAACACACACCAAAACTTTATAGCCTTTTGAGGAACCTCATAAGTCTAGACCAACTCAATATGGATAAAAAAATTGGACCCAACCGTCAACTCGCCAGGTCCTGCCAGAAACCACATTACGCCCTGAGCAACCAATACTTTTCAACAAATTGTGTTTGTTGGGCACACCCTAACGCACAATGCCCATGTCTCGACTCTAATGCCTCTATTGTAATTGTAAGAGAAGTAATATCGACTCTAGCATTAATTTCAATGGGTTTCCCAATATGATAAACAACGGGGTGAACCATTTAAGGTTGACATAACGGCTTCAGGTTGGATACAGTGAGTCTGATTAAACACGTGCCTCACTGCACATGTCGGTCCGACACAGTCCAGCCACAGAGTTACGGCCGATGCGGGGTAAGGGTCCACTGGTGGCCGGGCGGGGTCTCGGCCGCGGGTGCGGTATTACGAACGTCAGGCATGACGAAGGCCCAGGACCCCGCCGTGCTCCCGGGAACGGGGGGCCACAGGGGCGGGAGGCTGCCCAGGCTGCGGCGCTGAAGGTCTCACCTGTACCGGGCCAGAGGAGAGGCTGCAGGTAGCCTGAGGTCTCACACTGTACCGGGTCAGAGGTCTCAACCTGTACCGAAGCCAGAAGTCTCACCTGTACCGGGCCCTGAGGTATCACATGTACCGGGCTGAGGTTTCACCTGGTACCGGAGCCAGAGGGGGGGGTCTCACCTGTACCGGCCTGAGTATCACATTGTACCGGGGCCCAGAGGTCTCACCATGTACCGGAACTGATGTATCACATGTACCGTGAGCCAGAGAGGCGCGGGTGGCTGAGTGTCTCACCTAGATACCTGGCCAGAGGATCTATCCTCGTACCGGGCCGGAGGTATCACATGTACGGGCCAAGAAGAGGCGCGGGTAGCTGAGGTCCTCACCCTGTACCGGGTCAGAGGTCTCACCTGTACCGGGCCAGTAGGTCATACAGCCTGTACCAGGGTCAGAGAGGCGCGGGGAGTAGCTGAGGTCTCACCTGTACCGGGTTCAGAGGTCTCACCATGTACCGAGCCATGAGGTTTCACTTGCTACCGGACCTGATGGTACTCACCCATGTACCTGGGCCTTGAGGCTATCACATGCACCAGTGGCCAGAGGAGGCGCGGCGGCTGAGGTCTCACCTGTACCGGACAGAGAGGCTCGGTGGCTTGAGGTATCACCTGTACCGGGGTCAGAGTAGTCTCACCAGTACCGGGCCAGAGGTCCTCACCTGTACAAGGGCCAAGAGAGGAGCTACGGTTGGCTGAGGCCCTCACCCTGTACCGGGTCAGAGGTCCTTCACCTGTACCTGGGCCTAAGGTGTCCTCACATGTACCCGGCCCTGAGGGTACTCACCTTGTACCGGACCAGAGGTCTACCCTGTACCCAGGCATGAAGTCTCACTGTACCGGCCCTGATGTCTCACCTGTACCCGGGCCAGAGGTTCACCTGTACCGGAGCCAGAGAGGCGCGGGGCCTGCTGAGGTCTTGACCTGTACTCGGTTCCAGTCCCCAGAGGTCTCACATCATCCTCGGGCCAGAGGTCTCACCTGTACCGGGCACAGCGGGTTTCACTTGTACCGGGGCCAGAGGTCCCACCTGTACCGGGGCCAGAGGTCTCACCATGTACCGGGGCCAGATGTCATCACCTGTACCGGGCCAGCGGTTTCACTTGTACCGGGCCAGAGGGTCCCCACCTGATACCGGGCCTGGAGGTCCTCACCCTGTCGCGGGCCTGAGGTACTCACCTGTATCCGGGCCAGAGGTCTCACACTGTAGCCGGCCAGCGGTTTCACTTGTACCGGGGCACAGAGGTCCCACCTGTGTACCGGGCCTGAGGTCTCACCTAGTGCCGGGGCCTGAGGGGTCCTCACCTGTACCGGGGGCCAGAGGTCCTCACCTGTACCGGGGCCAGTCGGGTATTCTACTTTGTACACAGGGCCAGAGGTCCCACCCTGTACCGGGCCTAGAGGTCTCACCTGTGCCGGGCCTGAGGTCTCACCTGTACGAGCCAGAGAGCGCGGTGACTGAGGTCTCACCTGCACCGGTGTCAGAGTATCACCTGTACGGCCCTGAGGTCTCTACCTTGTACCCGGGCATGAGGTCTGACCTGTACCGGGCCTGAGGTCTCACCTGTACCGGGCTCCTGAGGTCTCACCTGTACCGGGCCTGAGGTCCTCACCTGTACCGGGCCTTGAGGTCTCAACACTGTGTCCGGGCCTGAGGTCTCACCTTGTACCGGGCTGAGAGTGCCTGATGGCGTCCGCACTCGGTTTCAAAAACTTGTACGTGACACACCATGACATCGAGCATTTCGAGCGGGGGGGGGGGGGGGGGGGGGTAGGACCGTGATCTTATTTACAGGGTGGCAATACGGTGTTTGAAGGAAACCAGTCACTTTCCATAATGGACATTTTAGCGCTGAGATAACAGTTTTTGAAGGCCATGTCGGAAGAAATCACTTACTGCATACTAGGATAGTAAAGGCATCGTTTTCATAAAAACGTAGCCACAGGCCAATTGTATTGTCATACAACTACACAGTAACACACGTGGATTGGCAAAGGGATCGAAGTAGGTATAAACGAGCAACGTCACAGTTACAGGGCCAGGCTAGGGGGGAACTGAGGAAACAAAAAATCCGCTAGTTGATGCAAAGACCTTACATCAACTTTTGGCGCATAGCTCGCACTATGAGCAACACGAAGAATGTCACCGAACACAACTGAAAGCAGTATTAACCCGCGCCATGTGCTGTAGTGCTCCGGGTCACTCCTTTCGCGTGCCGGGGGGGGGGGGGGGGGGGGGTGGCGTGTTTCGACGCCACCTTCTAACTCGGCTCCTATTGGCACAGTAGACTAAAACTAAATAACACCGATCTTAAGCTTGTCAAAATGCATTTTGCCAAACTATTTCAGTCTTTTTTTTCTCAGGTCAATATTGAGGTCACCAGACGGTCATCAAGGGTCCAGATTTTCAAGTTTTAGGACATCACTCCAAAAGATTGCAAATAGCACAGGGGTTGAACTTTGGATAGTTAGGAAAAACGAGAACAAAACAATGGAAATCGCTCGAAAAATGCAATCAGACTAAGGTGTCCTCAGATTTAGAGCTCAGGTGAATAGTTTTGGCTCCATGAGGTCATCAAATGTCCTCAAAAAGGGGTATTTTTTAGCAAAACAGTTTCAACCCATATCTTTTTACCCTAACAAAGATAGAGCCCTAATTTGTGACTACATCGTATTGTGCTCTTCAAGGCGCTTCGTATCTATATGACATGATGATCAGTTAGCTCCAACTTATAAATTTGACCTCAGGTCAAGGTCAAGTGGTGATCTAATTAGGTCATGTTGCACATTGGGAGACGTGCCTCGGACGTAGGACAAAATGCCATTGGTACCAGTTTCACTTCTCTATCTCTGATTTTGTCAAGAGTTATTGGCAAAAAGTGTTTGTGACCTCGGGTGACCTCATCTGAGACCTGTAGGGGTCACTGAACAAAAATATGCATCACCTGGAACTTCAAGTAAGGCATATAGTACATGATCCAGAAGGAATTGGGGCTGATATAATAGTATCCCTCAGAATAGGAGAAGCATTTGATTATTTCCCCAGTTGAATTGGGAGGTCACCCACATTGACCCGACCCTACTTATTGGTACTATTGTCTTACTATTGATAATTATGAATTATCCTGTAAAGTACGAAATCGATCGGCCAAAAACTGTGGCTGTGGTGCGACCTGGAAACATTTGTGAAGGTAGGGTCACAGTGACCCGGTCTGGTGACCTGAACCTGAGATGACCCGGATTTTTGTTTACATAATGTGCGTAATTGATGTGCCCAGAATGCTGGTGCCAAAAACGGCGGCGCTGCGCTGCTTGCCGGTTTTTCGCTATCCATCGAAAAAACCTTAGGGGGAGGGGTGTACTAAACGCCTCCCCGAACGGTCCGCGGGTTGCAAGCTTAGACAAGGTTTTGCTTACATTTGCGTTAATTTATGGTTTCGCGAGAGAAATTTTCTTGGTGTGAATGTTTAAACACTATTGCTTCAAGATAGGCCCTCGACGACGACGACTTCAAGATAGGCCCTCGAAGTTTGCCGAAAAATCAAATTAATCAATAAGAAAAAATAGGTAAATGAAGAATGGGAGATAAATACGTATCGAGAATGAAGGCTACCGAACTGGGTAGGCGTTCACCTACCTTTGCCTACATGGTAGAAACCGCCCCTGGCGTTGTGGCAAAAACGTGTAGCGCTGTTAGAGACGAGCATCATATGTAAGTGCCAATGGCGGGCGCCAACCATAGGGGGCATGGGGTGGCAGACTGCCACCCCTGCCGTGACACTGAGCTGGAGCCACCATAGGGGCAGGTGGTGACAGACTGCCACCCTGCCGTGGACACTGCGGCGCCACCATAGGGTGCAGGGGTGGAATCAAACTGCCACCCCTGCTCGTGACACTGAGCGGCGCCACCATAGGGGCAGGGGTGACAGACAGCCACCCCTGCCCGAAACACTCGCGGCGCCACCAATAGGGGCAGGGTGGCCAAGACTGTCCACCCCTTGCACGTACACTGCGGGGGCTACCCATCAGGGGCAGGGGTGACAGACCTGCCACCCCTGCCGTGACACTGCGGTACGCCACCATATGGGGCTGGGGTGGCAGACTGCCCACCCCTGCTCGTGACATGCGGTGCCACCATAGGGGCAGGGGTGGCAGACTTGCCACACCCTGCTCGTGACACTGCGGTTGCCAACACATATGTGGGCAGGGGTTGGCTAAACTGCCACCACCTGCCTGTGACACTGCGGCGCACCTCATAGGGGCAGAGGTGGCAGACTGCGCCACCCCTGACCGTTGAACATGGGATGGCCAATTGCCACCCCCCTAAAAGTTAGGGCCACCGTTCAAAATGTTTACGGTGCTGTTTTGTCAAAAAATTGTGAATTCCGACCGCTGTGAACAATATATGGAAAGCATTCCCTTCGTCCGATCTAATGCGAATTTAGTCACGTTAGTCTATATTGTTATTCAAACAATTATATCTAGTCATGGTACCATAAATTCGCCCAATTTGACCGAAACTTTCGCTCATGTATCGGGTAATCTAAATTGACTTATCTAAACCGAGAGGCACGCCAAGGTAATAGCTGTGCCGGCAGCCAACTGGGCGGGGCAGGACAGGGGTGGACGGCAGGGTAACCTAGAACAAACGGGTACGGTTGATATGGTTTAGCAGCGCTTCATCGGCATTATTGGCGCTTATGATGACATGCAATCATTAAATATATAAAGTGAGTGTGTGATTTTGATATTTAGAGTGGACGTCATGTTGTTTGAATATCTTATTTGGTATGTGTATATATCTTATTCTTATCATGTTATTGTTTGAAACATGATAAAAAACGCTTTTTTTTTAAGGAATAACTTTTGACCATAAGCATAGATAGAATGGAACGATTTAAACTAATTGTGTTTGTCTCGTCGAGGACGCATCCAAAAATGTATTCGGTAAACCTAGTTAAGGTCATATTAAAAAATGACACTGACCTTGAGATCCGGTCTAAGGTCAACTTTTACATGAAATTATTTGTCTCGACAAGTCAAAGTACAATTGAGAGAAAATCGCATTGCTCTACCTTGATTGGGTAAAAAAGTATTGAAGAAAACCATATGTGACCTGGGGGTCACCTGAGTTGACCTCGTAGAGGTTCAAAGAACATAAATAAGACATGGGGTTTTGTAGTTGGCACAGATATGGTGAAACTGGTCAAATTTAGCCTATTTCCTATGGATGTTATACGTGCTTTCATCTCTCACCACATTGTTGACTTATAATGGGGAGGTACGAAATCGGACCTGACCTTTAGGTCACCGAGTATTGACAAATTCACGAAATAACAAATTGTAGGTACTTATGGCCTAGATAACTTCCTGTGAGTTTCAGAATGTTCGGTCTATCACTTTGGCTTGGGAGCACGACCGTCAAACATGTTTGGAGGGTTGGTGGGTCCACTTGACTTGATCTGGTGACCTGACCTGAGATGACCCGAGGTAATAATTCCACACCATGTGGGTAATTGACGCACAAACTGCTGTGCCTAATTTTGGTGGAGCTGCAGCGCGGCCGTTTTTCCGCTTATTCATAAAAAAACATCAGGGGGAGGGGGAAACGTAGAACGAATCAGCCCCTCGGCAGTACGCGTGCAAGGAAAATGTCCTTTCACATAAGACCATATTTAACATTGTTCCAGTACAAGCCACAGGCAAAGTAGAACCTTGTATACACAGACAATGGATGTGGCTTTCGTATGGTTTGCTTACTTTTTTCCATATTCTCCGCTATCTCATCGTTCAATCGAGCATGCATTTTGCTCCAATATCATTGAACCATTCTCATTGCGTTAACATTGATGAAGAGAGAAAAAATACAACTTCACGCTTTTAGGTGACGTACACTAAAGCATGAAGCGTGTCATGATGCCCTTGACTGGGAGGGCGGTGGCGGGCAACGGGCAGAGCAGGGGCAAGCAGGGCGGGAGAGTAGGCGGGGAAAGGGACAGGGAGGGAGCAAGGGACAGGACGGGCAGAGGCGGGGCAGGCGGGGGCAGAGGTCGGGGCAGAGGCAAGACAGGGACAGCAGACAGGACAGTGGACATGGCAAGGATATGGCGGGACAGGGAGGGCGGGCCAAGGCAGGGCAATAGCAAGGCAAGGCATAGGGGCAAAAGCAAGACAGAGGTGGGGCAGTGCAAGACAGATGGGTGGAGCAGAGCAGGGCATAGCAGGGCACGCAGGGCAGAGCGGGAAGGGCAGGGCAAGACGGCTACTATTTTAATTAAATGTAAATACAATATAATACATGTTAACACCGCGCACACTGTACAGCGAGGGTTCGTCGCCAAGGCACAGTACTGCCGGGAGGGCCAGCTATAGCCGCCCCTAAGATATAACAAACAGCACGGTGTAGCAATAAGGCAGGAAAACTGACGTTAGATTACTTGGGACAAGCTCTATCACGAACGTATACCGGCCAATTTCTTAGGGCCGGGTCAATATTGAGGTCACAGAGTTCATCAAAAAGTCAAGATTCGCCTATATATGGATGTCACTCTTCATGGGCTTCAGACCACAGGGTGTGGGGGGAGGGGGGGGACGTTCCCCCCAATTCTTGAGCCAGGGGGATAAGGTCCCCAATTTTCCCATCACAAACAACTAGAAAGCATTGGTGCAGTTGTACCTCATAGTGGTTCGATTTATATACTTTTGTGAGTGGCCCTCGCCCCCCCCCTACAATGTTTGAGTTCGGCCCCACACAAAGGTGCTCTCCCACCTCCCCAATGTTGTAGCTGGCTCATCGGAGTATCCAAGGGGGGTCGGAATGGGCCCAAAGCCTCCCAAAACGTCTGTAGTCGACCAAAAATGACTCATTTCCTAATTTAAGCTGAAAATCTACGCAACTTTGACTAAGGAAGATTGTGTTTAAATCACCACTCGAAAGGAATAGAAATTCGGATGAGTGAGATGAATTGTGTGTGTGTTTTTTTTCGTTGGCTTGGGGGGGGGGGGGGATTTGGCCTCCACTAAACGACTTTACCGTTTCTGTAGCATAACAATTTATTCACTGTCTGAAGCGTAGGTTGTGAGTATGTGAGATTAACTGATCGATATATGTACGTTGTAAGACAATATATAGACAGATAGATAGACGATACACTTTAGTTTGTGTGCCTCGTTTTTCATTTTCAAGGGACTATGTTTGCGTCGGTTCTTTGGCAGACTAAAATGATAAATTAAAATTATGAATCAAGGAGGTGTACCGACTCTAAATGTGTTTAATCTTCACATAAAACAATTGTTTTTGAGTCGGAAATGAATCGCCTAAAGAAACGCTGACACGCCTAGGTAGAGTGACAGCTCTCGAGGTCAGAGCGTGCCATCAGGAGGCCAGAGTGGGCCGTCTGGAGGCCACATTGGGCCCAAAGTAGGCAGAGGTGGGCCCTCTGGAGGAGAAGGTGGGCCATCTGGAGGTCAGGTGTGGTCCTTCGGAATTCACAGTAGGCCATCCGGAGATCAGGAGTGGGCCCTCTGGATGGAGTGCGAGTATGGGTCCTCTGGAGGTTGGGGCAAGGAGCAGAGTGGGCTATTAAATGCTTGAGTGGGGCTCTATGAGTCCAGGGGGGCCCTATGGAGGCCAGAGTGGGCCCCTCTGAAGGTCAGAGTGAGCCCTCTAAAGGTCAGAGTGAGCCCTTCTAGAAGCCAGAGTGGGCCCTCACAAGGCCGGCCGAGTGGGTCCCTCCGAGGACCATGGTGACCTCTAGAAAAAAACAGATTGTGTCCTCTACTGGTTGGCTAGAGTGGGCTCTCTGGATGCCAGAGTTGGCCCCTGGAAGCCATGAGTGGACCCTCTGGACGTCACTGAGCATAGGCGTAGGAACCGGGAGGGGGGGGGGGTGGGGGGGGGGAGGGAACATGGCGTCCCTCACTTTTCGGCCATTTTTTGGGCTAAAATATTTTATTTTGCTTCGTGAGAAAAGTGGGTGTGGATGGCAAAAGGTTCGTCGAGACGAGAACAGTCCAAATCTGCAAACACATTTTCCATAGGGGTTTGGGGTTCTCTCTAGAGCCTTTCATGGGACACATTTTCAGTCCCCATCTCCGTCCACCCCATTTCAGCCAGACCCAAACCCGTTCCAATCACGAATGCATAATTGATGGGGCCAGTGGCGTAGCTACGGGGGGGGGGGGGGGGGTCCTAGGGGTCCTAGGACCCCCCCCGTGGCGTTTTTTTAGTCCGGTTTTATTCTATATGGGGCCCCTCAGATGTTTCAAGTTTTTTAACTGTAATCCAGGGATAACCGATTATTGGGCCCACAATTTTATGCATTTGTCAGTCGATCTGTGGGGCCCTCACTCAGGTCTTAGGGCCTTCAGTATGTCCATAGGGCTCTCAGTGGGCATAGCTGACCTCTGAGTTGGTTTTTGAGCCCTCAGTGGGCCTGGATAGGCAGCTACAGTCAGTCTTTGGGGCCCTCAGTCGGTCTATGGGGCCTCAGTCGGCCTGCGGGGGCCCTCAGTCGGTCTGCGGGGGACCCTCAGTTCGGTCTATGGGCCCTTCAGTTGGTTTATGAGGCTCAACAGTCTGTGGGGCCCTCAGTAAGCATATGTTGGCCCTCAGTAAATACATGGGGCCCTCAGTGGGGCTTAGGTAGCTCTCAGTGGGTTTGTGTGGCCCTCAGTTGGTCTATGGGGGACCTCAGTCGATTTGCGGGGGGGCCCTCAGTCGATTTGCCGGGGGCCTTCAGTCGGTCTGGCGGGGACCCTCAGTGGGTATGTGGGGCCCTCAGTCGGTACTGCGCGGGACCCTCAGTCTGTCTGCGGAGCCCTCAGTCGGTCTGCGCGGCTCTCAGTCGATCTAGGGCCTGGGCCATCAGTCGGTGTATGGGGCCTTCAGTTCGGTACATGGGGCCTTCTGTCGGTAATGGGCCATATGCCTTTGGTATTGGCATATATATAAACCGGCATTGGAAATATTATGGGCCTTCAATTTTGTGGGCCCCAAGCACACACAGTGGGCCCTCAATCTGTCGCGGACCCCCCCCCCCCGGAGCTAAATCCTAGCTACGCTACTGGATGGGGGCTTACATTCCACCCGTTTCAGCATATTTCGCTTTTGTGGTGCTCAAAAATGATATGGTCTGTCCCAAACCCGTTCCAATCCGTTACATTTCCCAAAAATAGGCCCCATTCCTACCCATTTCCATCCTCTTCCATGGGTTTCTATGGGGATTCCCATTTCCCATGAAGGGCTCTAGTTCTCTCAAAACGAGATCAAAGTTTCACTGCCCCTCCCCCCACAACTTTTCGTGACATTCCTACGTCCCTGTCACTGAGAAAGCCCTATAAGTCGATCTGAGGAAGCACGTAGCATGGTCTGAAAAAAAGAGCATTTTTGGTTATTTTTAGATTGAGATCGAAGTTTAGAGGCTAGCATTAGAGTTTTGTAAATTGGCGATTGAGCATCAATCCACAACCAATAGCGTAGTCAAGGGGGTGAAATAGGGGGTTCTAGGGAGTTATGACCCCTCCTGGAGCGCAGACTTGTGCTTGATTCCAGTGGAATCGAATCCGATTCCGAATCGATTCCGTTTGTACTGGAATCGGAATCGGATTTAGATTCCATTGGCATCTGGGTGGAATCGAATCAGGGTGGAATCAATCACCTTTTAACCCTATTCCCTGCGGGCAGATTCTGCCCCTCCGGTAGTTTTTCACATTGCCGCTTCTAAACCGTTAGCGTAGCGTCCTGAAACTTTGTGACTTTTCCCAAAATTGAATGGCGCGTGTTGAGTCAAAAATGTTGAAAAAATAAGTCTAGCAGAAAGGCGGTTCCAGGGTCCTGTTTTGGGGAGGGTGTTACGAGATGCGGTTTTTGGCGGCGCATACTTCCTTCGTGGTTTGCAGTGCATTAAATGCTGGCAGAAACAATTTCAAGTGCAATATGCATCATATATACTGGGATTGCACATATTTTGGGGGCAGAGGCGCACTCAGCATAAAAATATGGGAGGCGATATCCACCATCAAATTAGGTCGCAACTTCAAAATTAGTAAGATGATAAAAGCGTTACCGCGCATGGTGCCCCCCCATGTTTTTTTTTCTCCTGGATCCGCCTATGGCGCAATTATATCAAATTTAACAAAATACAGCATATAATGCCCACATGACGTGACGTTCTATGTCGTCCTAAACAATCCACGAACAGCACATATTTTTTCGGAAAATCCTCCCATTTTACATTCCTGGAACACACCTATGATTTTTATTTTGTTTTTTGTCTTTTGATATATTAAAGACCAGTACATTTGAAGCTCAAAAACGTTTAGGGGCATGAAAATCGGTCGAGCCACATGGCCGAAATGACCTTTAAAAAAAAACACCCAGAAATATTCGGATTTTGTCCCCGGCCCCACATTTTTTGTACAAAAAAAAAAATCGACTGAGCAGGTTCTCTGAGATCTCTGGGCTCCGCAGGTTAACGTAATTCTGGCCGCCGCAGGGAATAGGGTTAAGCAAGTTTATGGAATCGGAATCGGAATCCATGGGTTATTTCAAGCGATTCCGTTTTATTTTCGGGAAAAACATCACTCTAAATGTAAGCTTCCCTGAATGGCAATTTGTTCCGTTGAGCTATGAATAGCTGAAGCAAAGCTAGGCGATGATTTGTTACCTAATGAGAGTCAAAACATGCTCAGTAGTTCTACTTTAAGTGGAAACATAGGTACAATGATCATTCACTTATGACAATGTTAGGTATGGTTTATTGTTACCGTACATGCCATAATATTAAATCTTTCAAGGCATTGATTTCCCCATGTACCTATCATATCACAAATAGCAGCTTGAAATATGATACAATGTTCATGCACCTTGGGTTACAGGTAAGTTCTCTAGATATTATATATCGTTTTGAACCTTCGTTAGACTTTGCAATTTTTGAACTATCACAATTTTGCAGCACAGGCCAGTTTTTTTTAACAAACTCATAAATTATTTGATTTTTTATATATAACAAAATAGCCATATTAAATATAGCTGTGGTAATATATTGAATATGTCGATTCATGTCATTCGCGCCATTCGTGTTCATTTGTACAAAATGTAAGAATGATCAAACATTTTTGGGCAGCAGTGTAATCAAATTGGAATAAATGGAATCGGATTCGAATCAAGCTTTTTAGGGTGCCCTGGAAGCGGATTCGTAATCGATTCCTCTAATTAAAATATCTATTGGATTCGGAAGCGGACTCGATTCCGCTGAAGGTGGAATCAAGCACAAGTCTGCTGGAGGGTAACCGAGGTCGGGCTTGAGGGGCCTTTGATCGGCCTGAGAGGGCCCACTACAGATTTTGACCCACCTGGCAAAGTGGGTTCGAGGACGCTTCCGGCGCTCGCTATTTGCTCCTGGGCGGAGATGACCGTAGGCCTGGTGGCAGCGGCCCGTGTTTCAAGGTCAGATGAAAGCCAGCGAGCCGGGCGGACCGTCCTCAGTTCGTTAGAGGACGTTAAAACTCTCGCCTCTAAATTCTGCCGGTGGACTGACCATTTGCGCGATCGGATGGCGGGGTCAGCGCCCGGCCCAACAAGCTTAGCTTAGGCGTGGGTCCTGATCTCGGAAATCCATCCTCTCAAAAATTTATAACACACAAAAAAACTAAATAAATACAAAATGGTCGGTCGTAGGCTCGTCCAAAAACTTTGGTTTGAGGCACCGTACGAGAACTGATTGTAAAACAATACCACTGTTTACCTATTCCTTATATTTTCTCTTACAAACATCAAATGCATAATTTTTTGTTGTTGCCGATTGCAGTCGTTTGGGGGAAGCCATGGCGCTGATATTACCCATTGGATCCGTCTTTGTTCGGCTCCAATCGTTTTGGAAAATCGACACTGGTAGGATTGTACTTATTATTTGTTTTCCTCTCACCTGTTCAACAAGTTTTCGCTGACGCTCACACCCTCAGCTCAACAACTTTTCACTGACGTTCCACCCACCAACCCCCCCACCCCCACCCCGCTCAACAACTTTTTTGCTAACACTCAACCCCCCGTGGTCAACAACTTTTCCGCTTACGCTCCCACCCCCCCCCCCCCCCCCCCACCCCCCCCCCCACCCCCCCCCCTCGGTGAACAACTTTTCGCTGACGGCGACCACCCGGCTCTGATCCTCCCCCCCCAATTTCAAAGGCGGTGGCGGAGCCCCATGGTGTCCTGAAAGTGTCTATCTCATCACCTTAACATTATATTTTAGTTGAGATAGCCATTTTGATGGCTTGGCATTGAAATTAAGTATGGTAGCAGTTAAAACAACCACAATGATCTAATCAAAAAGATATTCGAGTTTTATTTTGACATCTGTAAAAAATAAGGCCCATGTGTATTTAAATAGGGCCTCTAAACCGACAGCGTCGTCTCTCTACCCAACTGGTAATGATAGTCGACTTGTTTTAAGGCCAGCCTTGGAATATTTTCGTCTTTCATTTCTCGATCCCCGGGTGGCTCGCAGTCTAGAGGCTAGCACTATCAGCTGGAGTTGATGCAGCAGTTGGCCGCCAGGGACCGCTAGTGAGCCAGGGTGTTATGACGTCGCAAGCAAATTGTACCAGTTCAATATTTAACGCTAAATATTTGTTTATTTATAAATAAATAAATCAATCAATATTTAGTGGTACCATTTGCTTGCGACGTCATAACACCCTGGCTCACTAGCGGTCCCTGGCGGCCAACTGCTGCAACAACTCCAGCTGATAGTGCTAGCCAGTCTAGATACCGGGTGGTTCGCTTTTTCTGCGCAATAGATGTCGACAAAAATTGTGCCATACATTTGGCAGCACAAAGGATTTCCCTGTTATTAAACAAAAATCCTATGACGTCACCAACCCAACTTTCCGCGTATAACTAAAAGTTGAATATCTTCCAAGATAAGCAATTTCTTCGGAAAAAAAATCACCAACATGTTCAGCTGACCTCGCCTGACATGTAGACATACAATTAAGTGTAATTTGACAACTTTCAAAAAGGTGGGACAGTTCCTTTAACAAAACCGTATATATTTGTGTATTGATAAAGAAACACCAACAGACATCATGCCCACTAATAGGTGCAGTCGCATAGTAAAAAAGCACAGTGTTTGTCAAAATAACATCATATGCTCAGGCAAAGTACACAGATAAATACATAATATTGCACATAGTTCGCATTCACACGCAGCGGATCACATATACGTGCCGCCACGACTCGCGAACTTTCGAACGCTGGTGAAGAAAGAATAGTGTGTTGAAGTGAAGAAATCAGCGGACGTACAGGTTCTAAGAAAGGAGTTGATGTGTGTTGGGACATAGCAGAGAAGGCTACGAAGGACGGTATTTACTCTGGCAAAAGGTATGACCCAAAGGGAGGAGTTGCGAGTTGGCCGCGGCGGCACGGACAGGCGGAATGTCGACACGAGATGAGGACACTCAATGCGGCCTTGATATACCTTGTGTAAAAACATAATGTCATGCTGGATAAGTCTCCCTTTCATAGAGCACATGTTAAAATGAGCTAAAAGCGCATCATAGCCTAGGTCAGTACAGGGTCGGTCCGACCTGGAGGCTAGCCACCTCAAAAACTTGTGCTGGACACGCTCGAGACTCTCAAAATATATATCTCGATAACTCAATGAGTTAGCGACACACGTCATGTATCGCTATTGTATAATTTCGTCTAATCATACGGTGCCGAGGAATTCTGTAAGACGAAACGCGTCCACCGGGTGGTGTGTTTGCTGTTCCTATGTCTTGATATGTCATAATTGTCTTGAAATTAATAAACTTGCATGTGTATACCAATTACGAAATAATAACGAAATAATTCGGCAATATTCGGCACTTTACCTCTACCAACCGCAACATTCAAACATTGCCTTACATTTATGTGTTGCGGGTTCCTGTTCCTGCCTTTCAGGTAGCGTCGCCGTCTCTCATACCACTCCAGTTTGATAACGAACCTCTGTATTGTTCTACATGCTTCCACATGACCCTAATCATCATGGTTCCACATGACCGTGCTGCCACAATCTCCACACCGATCTAATCCCGGCGCAACACCCGCAACCCCCATCACGACAAAAGCGACGTCGGCCCGCGCGCGGGCTAGCGCGGTTTCCCTATAGGGAACAGCGCCACTGAAATATTGTAAAACCGTTACATATGTAAGAAACGAGTATACTCGTTTATTCCCCTAATTCCTGTCCAACGTACTGAGTTCCAAAGATTATGCTTACAGAAGCTATTACTTGCTAATTATAAATTGTCTACCATCTGAAGAACGTGATACATATATAAGTTGGGGCATTCCACGACATTTCGACATTTCCTCCCCCCAATATTCCCCCTCATCGCTCACTTTTTGTTACAAATTGGTCTATAGGGTTATCTTGGGTCCTGACTTCAGCTGTGACAATATTAGCTCGATCTGACCTCAGGTTTTTGAGTTATAGCCTCGGGAATTTTGTCAAGGTCACGCTGCAGAGGTATTTTTGGAGGCCAAAATAACGCATTTGACTTAACCAAATATTACAAAAAATACTGAGATACTGAGTTCGCAATGAAACAGATATTCTATTTCTGGGCTTTGTTGCGTGACCTTGAATGATATTGAAACCGGTACCTCGTGACATTTTTTTCGTTGATCTCGTGTGACCCCGAGTACACCTGATTTCAATTTTTCACTTCACAAAATACTTGTCAATATATTACCTAACAACGCAAAGAAATAAAGTGCGTTTTTCCTCTAATTTCTATATTTTCCGCCAATATCCGTGCGTGTTTTCAAATTACCCCACGGGTGAGGGGTAACGGGCGGATATCTCAGCTACCATTGCAGCTAGAGGCCGGATTTTTGGTATACACATTGTCAGGGTGACGAGCAGCACCACACAGCCATCCGGCGTGGTCCAAAACGGATGGAATGGTGAATACCCCGCCCAAATCGGTCCCATAGGTTCGCAGGTATTCGCCCGTTACCCCTCCCCTTGGGGGGTAATTCTAAAACACGCACGTATATCGACGGCAAATATGCAAATTAGAGGAAAAAACGCACCTTTTTGTATTTGTTTCTTTGTTAGGCAATATATTGACGAGTATTTTTCAAAGTCAAAAATTGAAATCAGAGGTGTACCCGGGGTCATACGAGGTCAACGAAAAAAGTCACGAGGTCACGGGGTAAAGGTCATTCAAGGTCACGTAACGAAGCCCATAAATATAATCTAAATTTCATTGCGAATTCAGCCATATAAGTCTTTTTGACATTTGGTTATGTCAAATGCATCATTTCGGCCTCCAAAAATACCTCTGCAGCGTGACCTTGCCAAAATGTCCGAGGCTACAACTCGAAAACCTGATGTCAGATCGAGCTAATATTGCCACAGCTGAATTCAATAACCATATAGACCAATTTTGAACACAATGTGGGAGATGAGGGTTATTTCGACTTGTCGAAACGTCGTGGAATGCTCAAATTAATTCATCGTGGGGTGCTAGGTGCTAATATTTTATGGGTCCTGTATCAAAATAAAATGTGCTAAAATATTTGAAGAACTTGTAAAAATAGATACCTATCAGCTAATTAATAACACAAAAATAGGACGAAATGTGTTTGGTTTTAATCTTGTTTGTCGCGATGTTTTATACTTCATTTTATACGGCATTTTACACTTCCGTGGCACTTTTTCTCAGTAGAGGATACTTGCGTATTGCGTACCTACTCAGTCAATTTTGCCACCCCTGGCAAAAATCTGTGGCGTCGCCCCTGATGTAAGCATGTGATAAAAGCAGCGTTACTGGACCAGCGAGCGAACCCTTCGCCATTGACAATATTATCCTAGTTGTGTAAGCAATGATGAGATATTCATTACATTTGTACTTACTGATTTTATAAATAATTAATTTAACCAAGTTCCTAGCTTTTTACAGCTCACTTCTATTCTTCTTTCGAAGCACACAATGTAGTGGACCAAGCACCATATCCTCCTGTGACCAAAGCGCTAACTGGAACTCTCACCCTGTTCCGAGGGATATGGGGGCCGGGACGAATTTTTCAGAGGCCCGCCGAGGGATTTGAACCCCGGTCCCCGGCACAGAAAGCAAATGTCTTATACCACCACCTTATAGCAAATGTCTAGCAAATGTCTTATACCATTATAACAGGTGCCATTTTCTGAATTTTGCGTCACTTTCGCAATCTATACTGAAAATGCGTTTTCTATGTTATCAAAAAATATTCCTTTCGAGAATAAAAAAATGGGGGGGGGGGAAGGGGTATATCTGGATAATTTAGCGAAATATTTTTAGCAAAAACAAAATAGCAGAAAAGTGGGGCGACCATGGCCTCCCGGTCCCCTGGTTTCTACGCTTGTGAAATTTTATCTCAGGTCATGGGGTCACCAAAGGTCAAATTTTCCATGTTTAGGACTTCGCTCCAGAAACACCCCAAATATCTCGGGAACTATGATAGCTTGGAACAAACGGAGAAACGCAATCGAAAGCTCTTGAAAAATGTTATCGCTTAGGTGTCCTCGAATTTTACATAAGGTTAATAGTTTGCGTAATAGTTAAACTCCAGCGGTAACCAAAGGTCATGTTGGCATTTTCTTCCCAAAAGTTGTTCGTTGATAGCTTTCTACCTAATACCTAATAAATATAGGGCAATAATTTTAACGCCATCGTGTTTGCCTCATCAAGATGATCTCCATACTCATGATGACCGGATCGGGTCAAGTTCAAAATATGACCAAGGGCAAGGGCATTTGGTGACCCAGGTTGGTCATGTTGCCAGGGGTGTAGGATCCTATTGAGTTGAGAGGTCTTCAGCCCCCCCCCCCAACTTGGACGAGGAAGTGGGTCCAATCCGGAGAGAAATCTGTATTTGTGTGGATTTTGATGTTTTTTTTCCCAGCTCAGCCCCCTAAAACAAACTTCTTTTCCGGAGAAGCTACACCCTAGTAACACAAGCTGGTAGTTTTGACATTGAATAGACGTTGAAAGGCAAATATTGATTATGTATTTTTTGTTAGCCACTTCTAACATTTGTCCATAGCACATAACATGGCCCATGGGCATAGCATAACAACAGTGTTGTTAAATCGACGTCGATATCGAACATTTATGGTTGAAACGCAACATTGAATCGATATATAAAACACGAGCCTTCGCCGGGATATGAACCGGCTACCCCCAGCATGGAAGACGAGTACCATACCATTAAGCTAAAACTGCTGATTGTTGAAGAGGCACTGTGCCACATCTAACCCGGCGTCACAAAAGTCGACATAAATTTAGGTTCTGAATCCGAGATTTAATCGCACCCCTAACCGCCCGCCGCCCGGCGTTCGACGCTCGGACTGGCTCGGACGCTCCACGTGTGATTCAAACAACTACCAGCGGCCAGTTACCATGACAACGTAACGATCAACAGTCACAGACAGTCACCACGGATAAATTAAATCTCTCGAAACTGCACATAAAAACACTGTGAGTTTGGATATGGCATTAAGTACAATATCCCTTCTGAGGCATTTTCCCCGATCACTATTTATAACATGGTATTTTAGCCCGCTATACGATCTTTAACTAAATTGTTGACAGTCAAGGACCAATATCGTATTGTACTTCGGTTTTGATCTGAAAATGACAATAAGTTATCGAAAGACAATGTTAAGGCGATGTCATTTGGCTGTAACCGCACGACATTAAATACAATGTACACGTTTGATTTATTTGAAGCTGTCATGCCGTTCAAGGCTTGCTTTTTGATATATAGATGTGCTCATGAGGCACCTCGAGCTTAACTTGAATGTTGAGATGAGATCGTCTTCTGGTCGAGACACAACGTTGCCCATCTACCAGTTATCAACAAATATGAAACGTGAAATCAATGGAAAATGTCATTGAATCTACATTGATTCGTTGTACCACTGTGACGTTACATTTCAGCATGATATCAACCAAAAGGAAATGTCGCATCAATGTAGTGTGCGCACCCCTGCATGTTGCATATGGGGAGACGCATCTCGAAGAGATAAACACTGTGGTATCAGTCAGATGTCTCTAGCTTTCTAGTTTGTTCCTTGCATTTCCTAACATTTCAGGAGGCACACCCCCCTTCTCAGCACGGCGCGGGCTAGGCCTAATACACTGTGCTGGAATCCATGTAAAATAAAACGCACGTGTATCAGCGTTGTCAGCGCCAGGAGGACTGAGGAATCCAAATACAGTTCAGTAAAATTACGTCCTGACCTGACCATTTATGTTACTGGACTGATTACTAATACGTGAGTATTTGGTTTTGCTCCCTCGCGTATTTCGCAATATCTCGTAAACTACCGTCAATATGCTTCCCGGACCAAAGTTCGTAAACATAAGGTTCGTAACGGAAAAAGTTCGTAAGCAAAAGTTCGTATGCAAAGGTTCGTATCGGATAAGGTTCATATGGGATAAAGTTCGTAACGGCTAAAGTTCGTAATGGAAAAGGTTCGTATCGGATAAAGTTCGTATTCAAAAAGTTCGTAACGGATAAAGTTCGTATGCAAAAGGCTCGTATGCTGAAGTTCGTAAAGGAAAAAGTTCGTAATGGAAAAGTTCGTAAGCAAAGGTTCGTATGCAAAGGTTCGTATCGGATAAGGTTCGTATAGGATGAAGTTCGTAACGGCTAAAGTTCGTAATGGACAATGTTCGTATCGGATAAAGTTCTTATTAAAAAAGTTCGTAACGGATAAAGTTCGTATGCAAAAGGTTCGTATGCTGAAGTTTGTAAAGAAAAAAGTTCGTAAGCAAAGGTTCGTATTTAAAGGTTCGTATCGGGTATAGGTTTCGAACCTTTGCTTACGAACTTTTTCCGTTACGAATCTTATGTTGACGAACTTGTGTCCGGTTACCGTTACCCTTCCGAACGGAGAGAGATAGAGAGACACCGTAAACAGTAACAACTTTTTGAATACGAACTGTATCCGATACGAACCTATTGTCCTTATGACAGGCAACACGTAACTGTTTACGGTGTTTCTCTATCTCTCTCCGTTCGGAAGGGTAACGGTAACCGGGCAAAAGTTCGTGAACATAAGGTTCGTAACGGAAAAAGTTCGTAAGCAAAGGTTCGGAACCTTATCCGATACGAACCTTTGATACGAACCTTTGCTTACGAACTTTTTCCTTTACGAACTTCAGCATACGAACTTTTTGCTTACGAACTTTATCCGTTACGAACTTTTTGAATACGAACTTTATCCGATACGAACCTTTTCCATTACGAACTTTAGCTGTTACGAACTTTATCCCATACGAACCTTATCCAATACGAACCTTTGCATACGAACCTTCGCTTACGAACTTTTTCCGTTACGAACCTAATGTTTACGAACCTTTGTCCGATTACCCGTCAATATCATCCCCAAACTTTCAGTACCCGCTTTCACATCAAGCACAGCTCACTGAAGCAAATCATTGAACGGCTAAACGTTTTAGCAATGACAAGGACAAAATGTCAATGCCTCTTGCCATTTTCGCACTCGCTCCTTCACTCCTATTCCGAACTCAAGACGAAAAACGTTAACATTTCATTGCAATTAAAAAAAACCTTTAATTCCGACATAATTACATGCAACAGATTACATAACAGCTCGTAGACACCCTCTACTAGAGCATATATTCCATCAAAGCAAATCATTGATCATTTCATTGCAACTGGCCATTTGTGTGTTCAAGTTGGGGAAGGGACAATAAGATGTTTTTTCTTCTTCTGTTGAGCAATAAATTCCATGAATAGAGGTAATTCATCACGATTAGTCACAAATAATCCATCTGAAGATAATTCGAGTATAAATATTTCGGGTATCAATATCTCTAATTCTGCACCTTCAAATGGTTCCGCAAACTTGTACGGACAGTCCGTGCAAGTTTTTGGAGGTTCGCCAACTTGTACGGACACTGTCCATACTGTCCGTAGTGGTGGGGACGGCCATGCAGAGGTCTCACCTGTACCGGTCCCGGTGGTTACGGACTCACGGCTGCCGCAGGCACGCCAGATGGGGCGTATCGATCGGAACGTTTGCACACCAGCGCGTGACTATCGCGAGCCATTGTCTGTCACTATCGGCAGTCGTCGCGGCCGTCACTATCGGCAGTCGTCGCGGCCGTCTCTGTGCGGCGGCTGACCTACTTCATTGTCCATTGCTAGGTCGTAGCCGGCTCTCGATCTCCATCATCTATGTCTTAATGCATTAGTTTATGAGTTTCTTTGTCATCGTCACGAATTTGCCATTCGGCGAGTGAGAGTGGCCATTCACATAACGCATGAACTGCACCCTTAGTGCATGTATCACCAGGGTCATCTGTGGAGCCTTTTCATTGTGACCGTATCGTGATAATGGTGTGTGTGTGTGTGGGTGTGTGTACTGGCAAACAACAGCAGACACGTAACGCCACTATTGTTCGTGTTATCGCGTCGGAGTCGTATAAGTAACGTCACGCGTCTCGCTCCTTCATGTGAGGCAACAGGTACAGGGATTTTCTTCAGTATTACAGTCACTCTGCAGACAGCATGCTCAAGATGAAACAGAAATGATCCGAGTATATGGATAGCGGAGACAGCTGCGGAGAATGTGCTAAAATGACACATTCACATAACTTTATGCTTATATATTTTAAACTAGGAGTTATAGTAGTATGTGTAAACGGATCACTAAGAGTGTGTTTTTGCGATATTCGTGTTATGCCACTACCGACCAACCGGTTTGCGTTTCAGTGACGGGGGCCATAGTGGCCACCTCAGCCCAGGTGGTGACCTACCTCGGACGACCGCACATTGCTCCACGTCCCGCCATCCCAGAGCCTACCGGGACCTGGGAGCCTGGCATCCCGGCGACTGTCCGCATCTCCACTGAGCCTGGCAGTCCGGTGGCTGTCCACATCTCCACTGAGCCTGGCAGCCCGGCGGCTGTCCACATCTCCACTGAGCCTGGCAGCCCGGCGGCTGTCCACATCTTCACTGCGTCGACCCTGTTCAGCGGCGCTCCGCCGTACCGTGCCGGACCTCAAAGGCAGGCGGTCATCGCGAACAGAGGGTGGTCGCCGATACAGAGCCAGATTCGTCCGGTGACAGCGCTGCCCCTTATAGATGAGCTCAGTGTCATACTGTCGGAGGCAAAACATCTGACAGATACTCAGCACTCGCCGCCCCCTGGCGGGACAGGACAGAGTGGAGACGGACTGGGGGCGACTCAGCAGCCCGGACCGGGGTGGCACGGAACGGCGGCTACCGGTGCTGCCACCTACCACAGTGCTGCCATCTACAACGCTGGGGAGCTGAGTGAACGCCATTCGGCCAAGGGCGACTCTGCGGGTGACAAAGGCATCAACAGTGCAGATCAACCACAAAATTATGGCGAGCCTTCCGGTCGAAATCCGCAGAGGTCACTTTTGGATCGCCTGCTCAATCCTTCACCGGATGACAGTGAAGATGATTGGCGTGCAATCGAAGGCACCACGGGATCCAGCTCGGACGTTCGTTCTATCAAAACAGAACTACTTTCAAATTGGAACGACTACCAACCTATCCGAAGTCATGGGACATACAAAACCTACCTGGAAAGGACTTCGCCGATCAGTGTCCCGTTCGTAACAGCGACACCGAACTCTGGGGTGGAGCTCCCCGCTACCCCGGTCTGGGAGCTCTCCAACATTCCGGCTCACTTTTCGTCAGAATTAATACGCTCACCTTCTGCGAGACCTGAGCCCACCAGAAAACCTTCACTGGTATTGCCGCCTGTCAAGAAGCAGGGCCAGACGACTGCCGGAACATCAGCACCTACGGCAGCAGTGCTGACATCTGGAGGACCGTCTGTAACTCGGTCTGATGGCGCCGCCGTCGCCGGTGGCGGCGCTAGTGAGGCCACTAAGGGTAACGTGCCCGGCCGACCCGGCCAAGACTACCCGACCTACTCCCAGCCGCCGGTAACAGGTTTCAGCTGCCGAAACAAGGCCTACGGCATGTATGCCGACTTCGAGACACGCTGCCAGGTGAGACAGACAGCAAATCAGACGTTTATCAGGTGAGACAGCCACAGGGAGACTGTCTGGTGGTCTGGTGGCACAGGTCTGGTGTCACAGGTCTGGTGTCCGTCAGGTGAGAGTGGCAGTAAATTTCAACCCGCGCCCTGACTGACTGTACAACCTGACTGTAAAACTGCAGCGTGTCCGGCGGAGGGGAGGGTAAAACCGCACCGTGTCCGGCGGGGGGAAGGGTAAAACTGCACCGTGTCCGGCGGAGGGGAGGGTACACGTCTATTTTTTAATAAAATAAATAATTTAGCGACATGCAAAAACGGTGTTGGATAGTTCGTGACAGGCTCTATCAAAAACATTATTTGACGATTTTAGGTCGTACGAATATTGAGGCCACTTGTGACTTGAGGTCACCAAACATAACGGTCACCTGCTTAATCTCGTCATATGACACCGAAGGGCGCAATGTTTCTATGGTGCTTAATCTCGTCATATGACACCAGAGGACGCAATGTTTCTATGGTGCTTAATCTCGTCATATGACACCAGAGGAAGCAACGTTTATATGGTGCTTAATCTCATGTTCATCAAGACAGCCCAGGTTCAGCCCAGGTTCAGCCCAGGTTCAGCCCAGGTTCAGCCCAGGTTCAGCCCAGGTTCAGCCCAGGTTCAGCCCAGGCTCAGCCCAGGTTCAGCCCAGGTTCGGGACACCACCGATCGAGCTGAAGTTTGCACAGAATAACCGCCAGGGGCCAGTAGTCCACACCTAGCAGCATTCGGAGTTACTCCCAGTGGTTTGATCTCCAGAGGTCAAGCAAGGTCACGAGGTCAAATATTGCACAGCACATTGTGGCCTACCCAGAAAAACTACGGGGATTAATCCAACGCTAAAAGACTCGCACACACTTGGTCTTACTTTTCCCACATCGTCCCGAACTCTCAAGGTCACCATTTGACCTAAGGTCATTTCGGGGCCAGCCGCCAGTACCATTGCACAGCGCATAACTGGTGTACAGAAATCACCTACTCGATAGCTATTACGGTTTGACCTTGACAATGGAAAAAGTGCACAAAACGTTACTCCGAGAGTGCGGTCCAGGTTCAGCCCAGGTTCGATTTTGCACAGCACATTGTGGCCCACTCAGAAGAGCTACGGAGATGAATGAAACGCTAAAATACTCGCACACACTTCGTCTTACTTTTCCCCACATCGACCCGACCTATCAGGGTCACCATTTGACGTAAAGTCATTTCGGGGTCAGCCACCGGTACCATTGCACAGCGCATAACTGGTGTATAGAAATAATTTTACAAATTAAAAAGCATGTCAAACTGTGACCGACCGAGGCGATGCACTAACTTTCGCCGCAAACACCTACTCAATAGCTATTACGGTTTGACCTTGACAATTACAAAAGTGCAAAAAAACGTTACTCCGAGAGTGCGGTCCAGGTTCAGCCCAGGTTCGATTTTGCAACGCACATTATGGCCCACCCAGAAAAGCTACTGGGATGAATCCAACGCTAAAATATTCGCACACACTTGGTGGTACTTTTCCCACATCGATCCTACCTCTCAAGGTCACTATTTGACCTAAGGTCGTTTCGGGGTCAACCGCCGGTACAGCGCATAACTGGTGTACATAAATAATTTTACAAATTAAAAAGCATGTCAAACGGTGACCCCGGTGATACACTAACTTTGGCTAATAACACCTACTCGATACCTATTACGGTTTGACCTTGACAATTAAAGAAGTGCAAAAAACGTTACTCCGAGAGTGCGTTCCAGGTTCAGCCCAGGTTCGATTTTGCACAGGACATTGTGGCCCACCCAGAAGAGCTACGGGGATGAATCCAACGCTAAAATACTCGCACACATTTGTTGTTACTTTTCCCACATCGTCCTTACCTCTCAAGGTCACCATTTGACCTAAGGTCATTTCGGGAGCAGCCGCCGGTACCATTGCACAGCGCATAACTGGTGTACATAAATAATTTTACAAATTAAAAAGCATGTCAAATTGTGACCCAGGTGATCCACTAACTTTCTTCGGAAACACCTACGCAATAGCTATTATGGGTTGACCTTGACAATTCAAAAAGTGCAAAAAAGACGTTACCCCGAAAGTGCGGTCCAGGTTCAGCCCAAGTTCGATTTTGCACAGTACATTGTGACCCACCCCGAAGAGCTACGGGGATGAATCCAACGCTACAATACTGGCACACACTTGGTTTTACTTTTCCCACATCGTCCCGAACTCTCAAGGTCAACATTTGACCTAAGGTCATTACGGGATCAGCCACCGATACCATTGCACAGCGGATAACTGGTGTACAGAAATACATTTACAAATTAAAAAGCATGGCAAACTGTGACACATATAATGCACTAAATTTGCCGAAAACACCTACTCGATGGCTATCACGGTGTGACCTTGACAATTAAAAAAGTGCAAAATACGTCACTCCCAGAGGTGCAGCCCAGGTTCGGCCCAGGTACGGGTCACCTCCAATCGAGCTGAAATTTGCACAGAATATCCGCCAGGTGTCCAGTAGTCCAGCTCCGAGCAGCATTCGGTGTCACCACGAGCGGTTTTACCTCCAGAGGTCAAGCAAGGCCATGAGGTCACATTTTGCACAGCACATTGTGGCCTACCCAGAAGAGCCACGGAGATGAATCCAACGCTAAATACTCGCAGACACTAATTGGTCTTACTTTTGCCACATCAACCCGACCTCTCAAGATCACCATTTGACCTAAGGTCATTTCGGGGTGAGCCGCCGGTACCATTGCACAGCGCATAACTGGTGTACAAAAATCACCTACTCGATAGCTATTACGGTTTGACCTTGACAATTACAAAAATACAACAAAAACGTTACTCCGAGAGTGCGGTCCAGGTTCAGCCCAGGTTCGATTTTGCACAGCACATTGTTGCCCACCCCGAATAGCTACGGGATGAATCCAACGATAAGCTACTAGTGCGCTGACGCTGCGAAGCGGCGTTCATTTTTTTATTTTAGGTCCTGGAAAACGAAATGTTAATATTGGAACCGGAGGCCTTTTGCACAAAATATACGTCGCCAGAGTAAGTCTTAGAAAATCAAAGAAAGAGCCGATTCTACGAAACTGCGTAATTTGTGTTTCACCAACCACCTATTTCCTTTCTTAAAATGTGCCGGTTCCTAGGGTATGACGTCATATCCAGAATAAAGTAGTGTCAAATAGCTACAGCGCATCCAAGCTATTTACAGTATGGTTACACAACAGGTGGACATACATATAATAAGAAATACTTTGTAATTCGTCCGAAACCAATATTATTACCATCTGCATTGATATTAGGATCTTTCTTAGAAAATGGTGTTCATCCGTCTCCCAGGCAGCTGATGTGTGCTGCCACCTAAGTACGAATACGGCGACTGCTGCTGCTACTAGATGTCAGCACACGGGACTAACAACAAGACTCAGCAATAGATGGCGTTGGGGGCAAGTCGGGCAAACCAGGCGGACCTGCGACAATGGCATACTGGTGGGGACGCTGTAGTTGAGGTGTGGTTGTATATGATCGGTGCTGTGACTTCGAAATACAAGATGAGTTATGAGACTCAGCTCTAGTCCACGCCTACAATTAGGGATGCACATTTAAGGACCACGGAGCCGGCGCCGGGCCCAAATTCAGGCCCGGCGAGCCTGAAGCTGTGTCTGAACTCAGGCTTGCCGGTCTCATGCCGGGCTCAGCACAAGTTCGGGGATTACAACACTGTTTAATGTATAATGAAGTTAAGACATTTAGATTGCTGGCTGCCGGGCCTGGCGGTTGCTGCCAATGTGTCAGGGCTTGATGCCGGTGCCAACTCATTTATGAGCGGTGGCGGTAGCGGTGCCGGTTTCTGTGTTTGGAGACATTTTCTACCGGTGACCGCGGTTATTTTGTAAACAATTTGCAGGATTCAGCTTGAGGTTTGAACTGTTTCACTGTGGTGTAGGTGCTATACTAGCGTCGGCCCAGATAGTCGATTCGCACCTCCCACCCTGGCGGTAGTGGCTCCTCCTCGAGCTGCGCCGAGCCGTTGGCCGTACGGCTGCTGGGTTTGGCCACCGCCGCCCGGCCGGACGACGCTCCAGGCGCCGCGCCGGGGACGGCGTTGCGCCACCCGAGCCGGCCGCCACGGCAGTAGAGGAGGCAGAGGCGGCCGGAGAGACGGCGGCGGACGGCAGGGAGACGGCGGAAGACGACTGTCCGCCGCCGCCGCCGCCTCTCCGGCCGTCTCTGCCTCCTTCACTGCCGCGGCGTGGCGGCCGGCTCGGGCGGCGCCACGCCGTCCGATCGTTTATATATTCGAATTATCTAATAAGTTATGCTAGGGACTCCGCCACGGGGACGTGGGGAAGTTTCCCCCATTATTGGGCCAGGGGGGATTATCCCCCAATTATAAATCAGTGTTCAGTTGTATTAATGATTTGTTAGGTCATACCTACCTCTCGCCTGTTGAACAAGCTTTCGCTGACACTCCACTGCCCCCCCTCCCGGTTAACAGCATTTCGCTGACGCTCCACCTCCCACCCTGCTCAACAGCTTTCCGGTTTTGATCACTGCACCCCCCCCCCCTCTCCCTCCCTGTCACATCCCCCCGGTCAACAACTTTTCGCTAACGCCGACCACTTAGCTTCCCTTGATCCCGTCCTCGTCCCCCGATTTCAAAGGCGTGCAGCGGAGCCCCTGAGTCACGATGACGGACGTTAGATATGGAGCCTGTCTATCATCTGGGACTACTTTGGTAACGACGATCCGGCAATACATTCGGGACATTATGCGGTACCCGTCCTCTGACCTTGCATTTCACCTTGAAGGTGACCTTGGACAGCAAAATGAAGGTTATATTCGTGATCAGCGTGTCAGAATTGACCGTGGGCCGAAGTTTGGGGCAAATTGGAATATGTGCCGAATCCATCGCTGAATTAGTCGCAGCTTCACGGACTGATATTTACCTGAATGATTCCGGCACAGGACACCAGGGACGTGGGAACCGTAGGGGCAGTGGGGGCAACTCGCCTCCAAAACTTTGGAGCTGGGGGGGGGGGGGGGGCAAACTTTTTACACGATCACTCGACTGTGTATAAGAACAAGGGCATTGTAATCGGAGTTTCAACGGCGGCACGCAGCGCCGCGAAATTTGGCACAACTTTTTGGGCATCAATTAAATTACCCACACGTTGTTAATTTTTTTACCTCGGGTCATCTCAGGTCAGGTCAACAGTTTAAGTCAAGTGACACCACCTCTAAAAGTTTCGGTCGTGCCACAGCCAAAGTGATTGACCAAACGGTTTGAAACTCACAGGATGTCATCAGGTGATAAGTACCTACAATTTGTGTATCTCGAATTTGTATATCGGTGACCTAAGGTCAGGCTGATTTCGTGACTTCCCCATTATATGTCAATGGGAAAAAATGAAAACACGTATTAATCCATATGAAATGGCTAAATCTGACCAGTTGTCACCAGATCCGCCACTCTTGTCCCAAATGCAAAGGCCTATGTCACATTTCTGCTCTTTGACTTCTACGTGGTCATTGGTCAACTCAGGCGACCCCCAGGTCACGTATGGTTTTTCTTCGATAACTCTTTACCAAATCAAGGCAGAACAATGTGTTTTCACCATTGCATTCGGCTTGTCGAGACAAAGAAACTGATACAAGAGTTGACCTTGACCTGACCTCAGGTCAGACCAATTTTTGGATATGACCTAACTAGGTCACCCAATATATGATTCGATGCGACTCAACGAGACAAACACAATGGTGAAACATGTTTTACTCTATCATGCTACCGTCAAAAGTTATTCCTTCAAATAAATTCGGCAATTTTTAGAATGTTTCAAATTAAATGGCTTCTGCTGACCTAACTATTGGTCTTGGGTCAATTGTAATGCAACCTCAGCGACAGCGAATTCAATTTACTTTCGAACACTTTTTCCGCGCGTCGCTAGTTCTTTTAGTTATCGAGATATAAACGATTTTATCAATGACACTCATATATAGCCGAAATGCTATCTAACACCGTTTTCTGCTTGTCGCTACGTAGCTTTGTTTTCGAGATCGTAGGGGGGGGGGGGCGGAAATCCCCCCCCCCCCCCCAGCAGTTCGTGGTTGACGCGAACCCCCGTCAGTGCGCGTGTTAATGGACCTTTATTTGGCAACAGTTAACTAACAAACAAAACAACTAACTAACTAACTTATATATAAGTATAGACAGCCTTTTTCTCTGAAAAAATGTGTCTGTTCTAAATGCATTGGTTTGCCAGCATTTGCTTGAGTACGACTGTATAACGATAATTTCATAAAAATGTACCCGAAACATTGACCATAACACCGTAAAACACGGCATAGCATAACCCGGTTAAAGCCTAGTATGGTACTCGTACCAAATGTATGCTAAATGCATGATTTTGCCATGGTCAACTTAGTGCGAGCCCGGCACATCACCTAACCAGCTCTACATCAGGTTCGAGAGTAAGTCAAACCCGCTGGTTCTGGATTCAGGCACGTTGTTCGTTCCGCTTCTCCAGTTCCGCTTCTCCGACTTTTTTTTACCCTAGTACCAGTGTCACACCTTCTTCATGTTTACCAGCTATTCTCTAGTTTTTTTTACTTGTTAGGCGACCCATCGCGCGTCGCGTTTCTCGGAACTCGGCAAACTAGCTAAACATGTAGCCTGATTGAAACTTAAAAGTGAATATTTTATGAAGGGAATGGCTCCTGGGGACAACAATTACCGCCAAGGAGAGCCTCTGCCAGACACTTAATGAAATTATTTTTCCCCCTTTCCAAATT
Organism: Chirona hameri; assembly: GCA_036785665.1. Lineage (NCBI taxonomy): Eukaryota > Metazoa > Arthropoda > Thecostraca > Balanomorpha > Balanidae > Chirona > Chirona hameri. The sequence continues at coordinate 9,736 of JAXIVJ010011766.1, read as the reverse complement.
TGTATAAGCAATTGCGAAACTTGTGTCATGCCGCGAAGCGGCACGATATTTTCCAGTTTTTGACATGGTAGTACAATAGCTGGATTTTGACTGCACTGTAAAGGAAATTTGTACGACCAATTGTTAATTTATCCCGCAAAAAGTGTATGGGGGAGGGGTCGACCCTCCCCGCCTTCTAAAAGTGGGAGAGTTTGCCCAGACCTCTCCTCCCCCTGACCCTCCCGTCGGCGATGCCCCTGGCTGATAAATATTGCAGCGCACACCCTCCTGAGAGGAAAATTGTTAAATTGTTTTGTACTACCATCACCCCCCCCCCAGAATTAAAAAACGAATCAGAGAGACAAATTACCATTTTTAAACCCAAGAAAACATTGCACCAGGTGGGTCAGAGTACAATGTAACGGAAGTTGGCCCACATTCAGCCGAGATTCAGCCCGGCCCAGATTCATGCTACCATATTTGAAGGAAAACTTTACCAGCCAAAATTTATAAAATATCCATCAAAAACGTTAAAAGGGGATATCATTCGAAAGCCCTCATCGCAACGAACACAGCCATACCCTTGGACTTTCCCTATCTTATCCACGAAAGGCCCCATACCCGTCCAAAATGCAGTCACTCAAACTCACTGATTAAGCGGGACGCGGCGATTTCAACCAAACTCAGGGAAATAATAGAAGAGCACATGCCGGAACCGAAAATCATAGTTCCTATTCGTGACATTTTCAAATTTGACCTTCAGGGCCCCTCAAGCTTGCAAAATTACCCTTTCTCCCATGTTAACACGCAGTCACTCAAACGATAATAAGTAACAGAAGGACGCACCAAATAACTCAAGACTCCGCATACTCGTGTAGAATTGTCTTCGGCAAATTTCCAGAAAGTGGCAATGTGTGACACTCAGAGGTACAGCCTCCAGAGGCCGTCAAGCTTTCCAGTTCTTTTCAATATATATATTCGCTGAGTTGGCGGGACGCGGCGATTTCAACCAAACTCAAGGAAATAATAGAACAGCACATGCCGGATCCGAAAATCATAGTCCCTATTCGTGACATTTTCAAATTTGACCTTCAGGGCCACTCAAGCTTGCAAAATTACCCCTTCTCCCATGTTAACATGCAGTCACTCAAACGATAATAAGTAACAGAAGGACGCACCAATTAGCTCAAGACTCCGCATACTCGTGTAGAAATGTCTTCCGCAAATTTCCAGAAAATGACAATGTGTGACACTCAAAGGTACAGCCTCCAGAGGCCGTCAAGCTTTCCAGTGCTTTTCAATATATATATATATATATATATATATATATATATATATATATATATATATATATATATATATATATATATATATATATATATATATATATATATTCGCTGAGTTGGCGGGACGCGGCGATTTCAACAAAACTCAAGGAAATAATAGAACAGCACATGCCGGATCCGAAAATCATAGTCCCTATTCGTGACATTTTCAAATTTGACCTTCAGGACCACTCAAGCTTTCAAAATTACCCCTTCTCCCATGTTAACATGCAGTCACTCAATCAATAATAAGTAACAGAAGGACGCACCAATTAGCTCAAGACTCGGCATACTTATGTAGAAATGTCTTCCGCAAATTTCCAGAAAGTGGCAATGTGTGACACTTAAAGGTACAGCCTCCAGAGGCCGTCAAGCTTTCCAGTGCTTTTCAATATATATATTCGCTGAGTTGGCGGGACGCGGTGATTTCAACCAAACTCAAGGAAATAATAGAACAGCACATGCCGGATCCGAGAATCATAGTCCCTATTCGTGACATTTTCAAATTTGACCTTCAGGGCCACTCAAGCTTGCAAAATTACCCCTTCTCCCATGTTAACATGCAGTCACTCAAACGATAATAAGTATCAGAAAGAAGCACTAATTAGCTCAAGACTCCGTATACTCGTGTAGAAATGTCTTCCCCAAATTTCCAGGAAGTGGCAATGTGTGACACTCAAAGGTACAGCCTCCAGAGGCTGTCAAGCTTTCCAGTGCTTTTCAATATATATATATATATATATATATATATATATATATATATATATATATATATATATATATATATATATATATATATATATATATATATTCGCTGAGTTGGCGGGACGCGGTGATTTCAACAAAACTCAAGGAAATAGTAGAACAGCACATGCCGGATCCGAAAATCATAGTTCCTATTCGTGACATTTTCAAATTTGACCTTCAGGGCC